>JACXGM010004630.1:0-17047 GCA_016801145.1 Umbra pygmaea | reverse complement strand
TAACAGTAATGTACTGTAAATGCTAAATGCCCTAATACATGTTGATACCACAGGAATGCAAAACATAGGTTCTAAACCTTGCAGTTTTGCACATATCATGTAAGACTCGATTTCTCAATTTCTTTGCACAAAACTCTCCAGAAAATACAATTTAATGGTTTATTTTTCAAAAAAAAATCCCCGGACCCGCCTAGGGAGAGCGCCCCCAGATAACAAATCCCAATTTAACCCCTGAATAAATCTAATTGAAAATGTCCAATTTGTCATGCTTTATTATGGTTTTACATTGTACCAAATAAGTGCATTTACCAACACAGTTTAACAATGATCCAGGAGTTACCTATAAATGTGTAAGACATGGTGGAATGCTTGAAGATTGGCAGCTGTGTTGTTATGACAACTCTACCACTTTATCTCCTTTTCACATTGTAGAGAGTATTGTCCATTCTTAATATGAAACACAACGATGTACCTGGCAAAACAATGGACGGAGCATCAAGTGTCAAACAGTCTATGTCTGGTCCAGCACCCTTTTCAACGAAGATGAAGGTCAGAATGCCACATTAATGTCAATGCATAAGCAGTCAATCCATCATTAATACTCAAATATAGTTTTGAATTGCTTTTTATATAGTGTTGGTTTTTTATATACTCGCACTAGTTTTTTTTCAAGCACTGGGTGGGATCATCTGCTTTTTAAAAGTTTCAATTGAATTTGTTGCATGCTCAGTAATAATAATAATAATTATTATATTTAAAACTGCAAGCAGTCTTTAGCAGGTTTCAGTGGATGCACAATTACAAGTTAGTAAATTTATTAAGCTTATAAATGACAAAAAAAATTTACAACAGTGTTATTGAGTCCCAATTGCAAAACAGAATAGCGCCCCCGTGTGGTTCACAACATTTGAAGAACTTGGTCCATAGATGACAGATGTCAAACGACAAAGTTCGCTCATCTGCTTCCATAGGTGAAGCATTTAAATTATTTTTCATAAATACATAATTAACAAAAAATGAATGAAGCTGAGTTAATGAGTCACAATTGCAAATAAGTTCTTTGTGGGGAGAATAACTTATCTATATTATCCATATTTATATATATACATATATAATATATACATTTATTATATATACATATTTGGTGTAAGAGTATTTCACAAAGCGTTTTAGCACTAAAACCAGCTCATAAGTCTGTGAAACTTTTTTAGGACTCCTAAGTCACTGAAACCAAATCAGAAATTAGTCTAAAATATGGAGCGGCTGCTCCTAATGAAGAAAATTATGGTTTTGAATTATAGCCTTTTGCAATGACATGTATACCGAGGTTAATTTGTGTAAAAATATTTATGTTCATTTTTCTGTAGCCGAAATACATTGAATGAATGATGGGGTCAGGTGTAGTTGAACATAATTGCCCTATAATGGGTGGCAGTAGTTTGTTGCTTGAATTCTGCAATATAGAAAGACACTTTTTATTGCAGGCATAGCTTTTTTCAACTAGCTTTTTATTGAGTTTTTTTTTATTATTTTGAAAATTCCAAAACTGTGGGTGTCCTCTGAACAATTTGAAAGTGATTTGAGGTTTCTAAAGGGTTCAACAAAAAAGCTATAGAATTTTCTAAGTTTAAAATATTTAAAAAAAATTATCTTTAAATAACAAAGGATGTGCAGCATGTGTGTGTACTCTCTGACCAATTTGATAATCTTTTGAGGTTTCCAAGCCACATGATGAAAAGCTATTGAATTAATAACTTTGAGGCATGTCATTGATTGATGGTCCCTAACCATAAGCAGACAGCTGTGTACTTCGCCCGGTACACAGGGCTATAGTTTGGCTGAGTCCGGGAAAACAGGACTGATCTTTTTTCTCCTGCTTGTCCCAGAAGAATAAACAAAGTTTTATGGTTTTAGAAACCAAATTCAAAACTGCCTACTAGTTTCAACTTTAACAACGCAATGCCTGTTGAAACAGCATAGTGATGGATATGAGAATCTCCTGCTAGCGAGCAAAAAAGCGCATGCAGACATTTGTCACAAAGCACTGTTGGCTTGCCTTACAAATGTTGATTGCACCGCTGTATTTGTCAAGGCAGAACGCTCGGGCTGACAAAAACATATGACGAGTCTGCAGAGTCGGTGGCAGAAGCAATTTAGTAGACGGGGATGTCATTTTCGTGGGGGGGGGGGCAGGGACGGAGTGGAACACATTTTCAGCCCGGGAGTTTAGGTGAACCAGACCATTTTATAATGGGGGTAAATAGTAATTGCAAATAGTCTATTAACTTTCAATGTGTAATTTCCTACTGTACATGTTTCATTCATTTTTTTTAGAAAGAAAGACAACTGAGGACACATTTCTCCAAATTTAGGACTCTTTTTTAAAGCTCTAAACACAATTCTCATAACCAACTTACAGTTAATTTCACATCCAAAATGCACTAAAACTATGACTGGAACTGGCTTTGAGATCCAGATTTGTTGATGAGGGAGCTATCTACTGATACAGATACAGTAGCAATGCTAGTTAACCTGTGACCAAATGCATAATATAGGGTTATCATCCACAACACATGTAGCAAATTGCTGTATTATTCAATATTGTATTATGCTATGTAGGTATTTACATAAATTTTAACTTTTTAAAAAGTATGTAACCATGTACAAATTGACCTGTAGGTACAGAAGGTTTTGGTGGTTATGTCTCAGTGAAAAAACACTTCATGTAATTTTAAAGATGTAGTCACTGAATACATTTTGTGCCAAAGCCCAAATTTAGCTCACAGACTGCTGTTGTGTTCACTGTGTGAAGAGTTTTGAAAACATGCCCTAAGTATTGAGAAATGGGTCCTAACGATTGTAAAGAACTGTATACAAAATGACACAAAACTTACAAGCCAACTCTACATCAGTAATAAGTTACAGAGCATTGCATTGGTATTTTGCTTAACAAATAGTTTTATATTGGTAAACGATAACTAGTGCCTTACATTAAATACGTTATAATGATGATCAATTAGCCTAATAATTAATTTAAATGTTAATACAGGCCTTTTACCAACGTATAGATTTCTGAGGATATTTTACTTTTACTCCAGTAGGCTATTATTTTGTGTCATACACACTGCTCAAAAAAAATAAAAGGAACACTAAGATAACAAATCCTAGATCTGAATGATTGAACTAATTGTATGAAACACTTTTGTCTTTACATAGTTGAATGTGCTGACATCAAAATCACACGAACATTATCAATGGAAATCAAATTTAGCAACCCTTGGAGGTCTAGATATGGAGTCACACTCAAAATCTAAGTGGAAAACCACACTACAGGCTGATCCAACTTTGATGTAATGTCTTTAAAACAAGTCAAAAGGAAGCTCAGTAGTGTGTTAGGCCTCCACATGCCCGTATGACATCCCTACAATGCCTGGGCATGCTCCTGATGAGGTGGCGGATGGTCTCCTGAGGGATGTCCTCCTAGACCTGGACTAAAGCATCCGCCAACTCCTGGACAGTCTGTGGTGCAATGTGGCGTTGGTGGATGGAGCGAGATATGATGTCCCAGATATGCTCAATTGGATTCAGATCTGGGGAATGGGCAGTCCATAGCATCAATGCATTCCTCTTGCAGGAACTGCTGACACACTCCAGCCACATGAGGTCTGGCATTGTCTTGCATTAGGAGGAACCCAGGGCCAATCGGAACCAGCATATGGTCTTACAAGGGGTCTGAGGATCTCATCTCGGTACCTAATGGCAGTCAGGCTACCTCTGGCGAGCACATGGAGGGCTGTGCGGCCCCCCAAAGAAATACCACCCCACACCATTACTGACCCACTGCCAAACCGGTCATGCTGGAGGATGTTACAGGCAGCAGAACATTCTCCACGGCATCTCCAGACTCTGTCACATCTGTCACATGTGCTCAGTGTGAACCTGCTTTCATCTGTGAAGAGTACAGGAATTTGTCAATTTGTCAATCTTGGTGTTCTCTGGCAAATGACAAACGTCCTGCACGTTATTGGGCTGTAAGAACAACCCCCACCTGTGGACGTCGGGACACCGGACATTTCCTTTTGTCTTCCGTCAATGGCGTCATATGACCTTTGACTGCTCTAGTTGTTCTAAGTTCCAGGGAACCGCCAAACATAACGTGAATACATTTATAATATTTTTAACAATACATTACTTAGTCAGTGAACATTTTTTCTGCCGGAGATGCTAGATTGAAAGGTTGTCATTGACGACGATAACAAAACCCATGATCCCACGCTACTTCCCGACGTCATCCAAGTACATCTTTAGCAGCCAAAAACTACATATTGTAGGTTTAAAGGTGCTTCACATGATAAAACAAAACTAATTTAAAACACAAGAAAAAAATCTAGTAAAAATGAACCTAGAAAAATGTGTTTTTAAATTAGATTTAAAATGACTTAGTGTCTGTGCATCTCTAATATATGGAGGGAGTGCATTCCAAAGACTAGGAGCATAGGAAGAGAAAGCCCTGTCCCCCACAGTATGCAATCGAGTCTATGGGACTGTCAACAGACCAGCTTGTGAGGAGCGTAAATGACGCTTTGGTGTGTATGGGATTAAAAGTGCAGACAGATACTGAGGGGCCAAACCATGCAGCTCCTTATATGTGAGCATAAGGAATTTAAAATCAACTCGGAACCTGACCGGGAGCAAGTGCAAAGACTTTAAAATCGGTGTAATATGCTCATTCTCCTGACTCCAGTCAGGATCCTAGCAGCAGAATTTTGTACACATTGAAGTTTGTTAAGTGTGGTTTTTTAGGAGCCCCAGCAAGAAGTGCATTGCAGTAGTCAATGCGGGAAAAGACAAAGGTATTAATAAGCCTTTCAGCCACAGAGAGGGAGAACATAGAACAGAGTCTGGCAATATTTCTGAGATGAAAATACGAGCTCTTAACAGACATGCATATTAGTGTCAAAGGACAGACCAGAATCAAATATAACTCCCAAGTTTTTTAATTTAATCCGTGCCTCCAAATCAAAACCAACTACGTTTACAATCAATGAGCTAGCTTTACGAATCTGATGAGAGGAGGCAATGATTAAACATCAGTCTGGTCACTATTAAGACACAAAATGTTTTGGGACATCCATGTTTTTATTTCAGAAATACAGTATGTTAAAAAAGGAATATCCAAATTTTGACCAGGCTTAGAGTGAATATAAATCTGAGTGTCATTTGCATAAAAATTGTAATTTAGCCCATGTGATCTTAGAAGCGATCCAAGTGGAAATATGTAAATGCTAAAAAGTAAAGGGCCCAAAATGGTACCTTGAGGAACACCCGAATGGACAGACCCGATCTCAGACCTGAAACCATTCATACAGACAAATTGTTGGCGTATAGAGAGATAAGATCTAATCCAAGTTAAGACATTCAATCTCAGCAACACCAAAGACAGTTTCCAAACAGTTGAGTAAAAGATTGTGATTGACAGTAACAAAAGAGGCACTAAGATCAAGAAGGATGAGAATAGAAAGAGAACCAGAATCTGAGGCTATTAACAGATCATTGGTGACCTTGACCAAGGCTGTCTCATTACTATGAAATTTGAGCCAGACTGAAGGGGCTCCAAAAGATTATTTACTGTGAGATGACTGTGTAGCTGCAAAGCCACAACACGTTCTAGAATTATTGCAAGAAATGGAAGATTTGATATAGGGTGATAGTTATTTAAATCATCCATATCTGTGTCATGCTTCTTAGGAACAGGTGTTACAGCAGCAGTTTTTAATGATGCTGGTACAACACCAGTGTGCAAAGATTCATTAACAATGCCAAGGCCTGAATCACGTCACTTGCGCTCCAATTTACGGCAAGCTGCTTTCCTAAGACGCAAGTCATTATTATACCAGGGGGCAGAATGAGTAAAAAAGACTTTACGTGACTTCAAGGGAGAAAAATAATCCAAATTAGAGGCAAGAACAATATTCAAGTGTAAAATGTCGTCTTCAAGGGAAGCTGACGGCAGACCACTAAGAGAGGAAACAACAGAGTCTGCAAAATCTGACGGACTAATTGATTTCCATTTACGGAATTTAACAGAGTGTGAGGTAGACATACACCAGATTAAAAAAAGATGCCAGATGATCAGAGAGACCAATATCAGATGAAGACAGCTGTGATACAATTGCATCATTTGCAACCACAAGGTCTGATGTTTGTTATGTGTTGGGCCACTGATAAACAGTTTTTTAGATTAAAACAGTCTAATAAATAGGAAGTCCTTTGTCATCACACAGTCATTTTGGTCAATGTGTATGTTGAAATCCAGTAAAATAAGGATTCTCTTAAATTTAAAACGCAACATTGCAACAAGTTAGCAAACTCAGACATAAAAGCTTCATTTGGTGGTTGATAGACAGTAGCGATGGTAACTGCCTTTGGAGCAGAAATTTTCAAAACAAGGCATTCAAATGATGAGAAATGTGGTACACACACAGTGCTGATGTTAAATTGAAGGTTATAAACAACAATAATTCTCCCACCACGACCAGTAAACTTCGGAAGATCAAACAGTCCATACACCTCGGGTGTGATCTGGTTAAAGAGGAGACCGTCAAATTGTTTATGCCATGTCTCAGTTAAAAACAATAAGTCCAGTTTTCGCTCTGTGATTATATCCGATAAAAGCAGGGCTTTATTGTTTACTGAGCGTGAACATTTACAGGGCTCCTCTGGTACACCGCAGAAGGCAACTCGGAACGAACGAGCAGGGATAGATTACTCAAGTTTGCACCAATGTGAGACGCTCTTTTTGCCAGCCGCCGACACACAGGCTCGCAGAAGTTGCTAGAGGACGAAAGGCCATAACTGCATCCAGAACTCCGATGTATGTAGCGTCTTTGTCTCAGCAGGCCAGCGTTTCAGCAAAGATAATAAGCATCTTTTTGTAAATAGTAGTTGTGTTTTAAGTTCAGCAGCTGGTGTGCGGTGTACCTTAAGGCCATGCTTCATGCGTCCAGGACCGCAACAGTTCCACAGTAGAGAGACCACAAGATAAACTCTTCCAATTAGGCTCCAAAAACCTCCAGAGAACAAAGGCATATAAAAGCAATGTAAAATAGTCCTGCAACATTGCAAAAAGTAAAACACTAAAATAGCCATTTGAAAACCCACTTCAGTATTTAAAAACCAATCAAACAGTGCAAGTAGAGCAAGGAGCGGACGCCAAAGCTGATAAATGACAAAAGGTGCAAGCAGAAACATGATGTATATTAGTAAAACATAAGCTATAATGGAGAAGAGATGATGAGAGGTCAAGCCTGGTATATGCATTTGTTTGAATTTCAAATCAAGTTTGGTTTATTGTTATGTTCAAGAGACACGGATGTTATTTGAAAACATAGGGTAAGTGTGTGAGCAACTGCATCTAAACTCTTAACAGGTAATGCAATCAGTCAAATGTCTTCCATAAAGCACTTTCTACATCAGCAGTTGTCAGAAAGTGCTTCTACAGACACCCAGCTTAGAAACCCAAAGAGCAAGCAACAATGTAAAATTGAAGCACAGTGGCTAGGAAAAACTCCCTAGTAATTTGCTTCCAAGGAAGAAACCTAGAGAGGATCCAGACTCAGTGGGGTGGCCATTCTTCTTCTGGCTGTGCAGGATGCGAAGTTTAAGAGTGCATGTCCAATTAAGTTCAAGTTGTTTATCAGACAAAATGATAAGACAAAATATTCTGCTAGGTATTTTGGCTGCTTTTTTGTATTATTGTATCACAGGGCAAAACTTTTAAAGAGACTCTGGTTTCAGATTGTTTTCCCTATATAAATAAAGTAATAACATTTTCACATGATTTATTCGATAACAATTTTGACTTTACTTTCCCAATAGTCCTCGAGGGTACTGTAATGTTAATTTATAAGGGTGTAATTTATTTGAAAGATATATAAAGAATATAAATATATATAAGATAAATATAATAATATATTTTATAAAGAGCCTATTAAGGGGTACAGTAGGCTTTACCACTGAATGTGATGCTTAAATTGCTTGTCTCTAGATCTTTGTAATTAGTTATTTTTTGAGTAACAATGATGACACAGAGTAACACATTAAACTAGAAAATGGAATAAATACATTTTCAATATAACATGTAATATTTATATTCACATGCAAGGTTTTTGCATTATAAAGAGTGTATCTTTTTATGAAATACAGTAATAGTCACTTAAAATGTAAACACTTTGTTGTCAATGTGTTATTTGTAAGTCCTTTCTCACAAGCCATTCTCACAACCCACATCGAGGAACATAATGAAGCACTGCAGTCTAAGCAAGACCCAGGAGTTGTACTGTATGTCTAAATCCTTTAGGAATGCATAGAGAATAATGGGCGTGTATTCATAACATTTGTTTTGCTTTGTCTCCTCCCACTTTGTAGAGTTCATTTTCTGAAGATGACGTCAAACCAACATATGTACCTGACACACAAAGGACCAGATCTGAAGCAGCATCTCAGCTGTCAACACCATGTGTACAACAACCCGGCCTAACAACCACATCCCAGATAACATCAGCCAGAACAGGATCTCAGCTGTCAACACCACCTGTCCAACCACCCGGCCTAACAACCACATCCCAGATAACATCAGCCAGAACAGGCTCTCCTGGGTCAGCAACACCTCCAGAAATATTATCACTACATTTCTGACTTGTATTAACCTGTACAATTTGATTAACATTAATCTCAACATGATCATTTAGAAATTTGAATATAAAATATATTGTGTCATATATTTTCATCATATTTTAAATTCAAATTAAAATATATTGTGTCAATATGGTGAACTCCAAAAGCATTAGGACAGTGCCATTAGTTTTTATTATTATAACATGAATTGCTATGTATTGAAATACATATGTAATTTGACCACTATTTAACCAGGCAAGTTGACTAAGCTCTCATTGTTATTAACAGAAACAAGTTGAGGGAAATGTAATGTGGGGAGGAGTGAGGTTAACTGTCTTCATCACAGGCAAACGGTCACCTTGGGGGTTAAGAATTTGATCCAATGTCTCAGAGAACCCCTTTGATTGACCAGCCCCTGAACAGGCTCCCTTTCATTGAGAAAATACAGCCCTAAACTCCAATAATGTCAGCTAGGACAGTCGTTCCCAAACCTCACCTGGGGGACCCCTGGCCATATCACAGCTTTGTTGTAGTCTAGACTTGACGATGAGTTGTAAAGTAGATCCAGGTGTGCGAGCTGTGGGATATACATCTAATATAGAGGGTATACAATGACATCACTCGCCCCCCCTAGCTGGACTGAGTGGCAAACCTCTGTTAACGTGGCAGGGGATTTTAACAGCGGATTTTACTTCGTGTAAAATCAATTTGTACAGTCAATTGCACAATTGCTCTTCTCCTTTTTAGATGTTTTTTTTTGTGTTGTCGCTGATTTAAGGTAACGCTACCACTCGTCTTCCACTCAGTGGGCAGAACAACAGCAGCGACTTCCGCATACTGTGATTTCACGCGCATACCCTCTATACTGATCTAACATGCTGGTGATCCCCCAATAAATTCAAACGGTTACAAAGTCTTGTTGTCACGGTTTCAAATAAAGCTCAGGCAGGTTTGAGAACCACTGAGCTAGGCTATGTGGGTTTTGGTACTACTAGTTGTCTGGCTAAATTAGCTACTAACTTTAAATCTGAGCCTAAATACTATTTCTTTTCCAGACTAGCAAGCTATTACTCTCTACCACAGGGTGAGCATCCGGTTTGGCAAATTTACGCAAATGAGGAAGTGCCTTAAACCTGCATTCTATCTGAATTCCAGCTGGGGGCGATATGTTTGGTTGCAAAAGAGCTTGGTTTCTGTAATGGGAATGAGAGACATAATATACTTTATTCACTGAGGTAAAAATCATTTTCATAATGAGTATATGATCTCAATCGCAAGATTCAAGCCTTCTGCAATTTATCATGTTGTTCATTTTCTGAATTATGGTCTCGTTG
The DNA here is from genome assembly GCA_016801145.1 of Umbra pygmaea. Taxonomy (NCBI): domain Eukaryota; kingdom Metazoa; phylum Chordata; class Actinopteri; order Esociformes; family Umbridae; genus Umbra; species Umbra pygmaea. The sequence goes on along the minus strand of JACXGM010004630.1, from coordinate 7,037 downwards.
TGTCACACTTTTGTGTAGGGTGTAGTGTGGAGAGAGAAAGACTGAGGCAGGTAGATGGTGAATAAATGAGGGTTTACTTGAGAGAGTTAAATCCAGGTAATGTACAGACATAGGAAGTTGCAGGTGTCAGGAATTGTGAGCAGCACAACGGTATACAGACTAATTACACAACAAGCGGCACGGACGCTAAACTAAATCTATGAAGAGCATATGCATAGAGACCACTTAAAACGGTTTCACAAGGCTTAAAACGGTTTCACAAGGCTTAAAACGGTTTCACAAGGCTTAAAACGGTTTCACAAGGCTTAAAACGGTTTCACAAGGCTTAAAACGGTTTCACAAGGCAGGCAGGGCAATGCAAAAGGGAACAGGCAAAAGTACAAGGGAAAATCCAAAAAGACGATACGTAGAGAAAAGCTAGGTCATACACAGATTCAGATTCAGGGCTTGGAATAATACTGGCTTAGTAATGATGCTCAAACAATCAATACCTCACACTGAATGATCGGAACAGTCTGGTACTTATAGGTCTTAACACAGGTGTTCAATATTCTGGTGATTGCGAGTGTGATTGATCAGTGGGATGCATTCATTTTAGTTAGATTGGTGGTAATTGCGAGGTAATGGAGACAGACTTAACTGTGCCTGGAGGACATCACAGAAAGAAGCAATTAGGCTGGATCACCAAAAGTATAGTAGCCAATGGGATTGTAACACCATCACTTTAGCCATGTCCTGTAAAACAGAATTTGAGATATTAATAATGGTTTGAGATGTCCAGTACATCTGAATAGACATTCCTCTGGTATACATTTCCGGGTCACCCAGTACATCTGATCTTAACTGAATAGACATGCCTCTGGTATACATTTCCTGGTCCCCGAAACATTGATGGCTGTGAAACTGCAGTACAATACATATTTCAGCAGTAAGTGATATGGCATTGGCAATGTATGACACTAGATACCATCAATATAATACTTCCTTACCATTGCCAGCATTGTTAAACACTCCAGGTTATTTTCCCAACTGCCTGCTGTTAGTAATTAGTTCCCCATTTAAGTTAATTTGTTGGTGCAGGTCACTTTCACTCATTGTTGAATGTACTGAATGTTCATGTGTAGTCTGTGTGTTCATGTGTAGTCTGTGTGTTCATATGTAGTCTGTGTGTTCATGTTGGAAGAAGATTCAATAATGTTCGCCCCATTAAGGTAGAGTTTTTCTTTAATACAACACTGATTTCTCAGTCTCCTCACATTCGTATCCCTGTTTCAGCACCACAGAAAGCTATAGCAACGATAGCATTAAGACACTGGCAAATACTGGTAAAACACCTGACTAAAGAGATGACAGGTGAAATGTATTAGTCCATCTGACAACAAACATCATAGAGGAAGATGATGATCACAATTCTGAATACATTATCAATTACCAAAATAAATAATTTTGTTAATCATTGACAATGTCATCGGGATTATATACATAGTTTTTAATTAAATAAACATATTTTGTTTTAAAGGAAAACTGGAACATCAACCAACTTAGACGACATCATTATGAAAAGCAAATTAATTCATACTGGACCACCAAAACGGTATCAGCTGGCCCCAAAGAAGAAGTGCCTGGATGGTAGAAGTGAGGAAGAATCTAAACTAAAAAGATGGAGCATTGGTGAGAAAGACCCCAGCAAAGTGAACCGAACTTTGTTATTGGTGGGAGAGACAGGAGCTGGAAAGTCTACTATGATCAACGCCATGATTAACTATGTCATGGGTGTAGAGAGGGAGGACAAGATCTGGTTTGAGATTATTGAGGAGGGAAAAAGAAGTCAAGCTGAAAGTCAAACCTCTGAGGTAATAGTTTATGACATCTTTGGGTTTGAGGGTCGTAGAGTCCCCTACTCTCTCACCATCATCGACACCCCAGGGTACGGAGACACCAGAGGGATCCAAGAAGACAGACTGATCACTGAAATGCTACATGATTTGTTCAGATCTCCAGAAGGAATTCATCAAATTGATGCAGTGGGTTTTGTGGTGAAGGCAAGTACCAATCGTTTAAGTGACAGACAGAGGTATATCTTCGAAGCAGTTTTGTCCTTATTTGGTAAAGACATGGAAAATCAAATCATAGCCTTCATCTCACACTCAGATGGAGGGCCAGCCACGAATGCCCTTGAAGCTCTTAAAAATGCCAACATCAAATGTGCCAAAGACAAGGATAACCAACCTGTTCATTTTCTGTTCAACAACCGGCAGACTGAGATTGTGACAAACAGAAAACAGGAAAGGGCCATGAATTCAGCTTGGGACACAACAACAGATGGCATGGACGAGTTTTCAGAGTTCCTGGGTAAAATATCTCCTCAGAAGTTAAAGATGACAGTAGAAGTTCTGACAAAGCGTGTTAAATTAGAGGCTTGTGTCAACAACATACAGGACCGCATTGAGATGATTGAAGGAAAGCAAGCTTTGCTCAAGAAGACTCATGATGAACTATGGAAACACAAAAAAGAAATAGAAGAAAATAAAAACTTTGTCATCACAGTTACTGAGACATACAAACAGCGAGTAACTATAGAAGAACGGCCCAACAAGGCTGTATGCTGCACAGTCTGTGAAGAGAACTGTCATTATCCAGGCTGTACAATTGCTAAAGATCCTTACTGGTGTGAAGTAATTAAAAATGGATACTGCACCTCATGTACTGGTAGGTGTCCCGCCTCCACCCATGTCAGAGAAAACTGGAGGTATGTTCTGAGGACCGAGCAGATTACCAGGACACATGATGATTTAAAAAAGAAGTATGTAGAGAACATGAGAGCAGCTGGAGAGAAATCTGACTTGATAGCCTGTCTGCAAAAAGAGTTGGATAAGGCTGTCAGAGACAAAGCCAGACTGGTGGATGAATCCTACCAGTGTGTTGTTAAACTAGAAGAGATCGCTCTGAGATGTAATTCACTGTCTACTCATGTTCACCTGGACTTCTTGATTGACAAGCTGAAGGAGAAAAGAGACATAGAAAAGGCTGGGAAACTGGAAAAGATGAAATGCTCTGCTGGAGAAACAATTAAGAAAGGGTTGGGTTATGTAAAAACTGCACTTGGGTATTTTTTGCCAAGAAAATCATAGACATTTTGAGGATCATCTAATCTCCTGACAGGACATTTTTACTATAACCGTTAATTCATAATGTTGTCTTTGACACATACACTCTAGAGGGTTCCCTTGAATGTGTGATCACATGTGGGATTGGTACATATACTGTAAGTAGAATACGTTGTTAGAATGTGTCTAGTTATGAATGATCCACAACTGGTTTGTTTTACAAAAATGCACAAATAGTTAGCTGAATCAATCCTTAAAATTAGAGGTTGACCGATTATGATATTTCAAGGCAAATACTGATTAATGATTATTGGAAGACCAAAAAAGCTGATACCGATTAATCAACCGATTGTTATGATTTTTTTTCATGGAGTGCTGGAATGAACATATGAACTGAGATATGGACTCTTTATATATATATTATATATTGTTTATTTGGGTGTTTTTGTGTTTACTATATGCCAGTGTATGCACTGAAGATTTACGTTCAATTATGTTTAGTAATTTGTATTAAGTGTGGAGTGCCTTCCTCTATTTCACTTGGTACTGATTGGGAACTGAGTTGATAAAATCACTCAATCACTATCAGTTGGGCGGCTCAGTTCCTATATCAGGCCAGGTGGATGAGGGCACAGTTCATTATTATAATGTCACGGTTTCGTTAGGGTTGTGTTACGTCAATGACCAGTTCATAGTCTGTCCAGGAGCCACGTTAGTGAGCATTGTGAAAAGTGAGTCTGTCTAGCTCATATGTACGTGTACTGCGCTATTCTGTGTACCCTGCAATCCATCCCATGTGCACTCTGACTGTACAACTGGTAAACAGAATAAATATATATATATATATATATATATATATATAAAGGATTGAAAACAAAACATCCATCGGCCTGAGTCCCTCCATTCTCCACACAACACCCGACATCATGACAGGGGGGGGGAGTAATGACATTACAACAGTACTGAAAGAACAATAAACTAATAATATAACGTATTCATATAATACACAAAATAGTTTCAAATCTGTCATAAATAAAATTATTTAGATTTAAACAAAACTAAATACGCAAAACACGTAGGCATAGTACGATTTGTATTTTATACAACTTTGTCTATTAAATCTGTTTTGTAAAGCAAAGCCTTGGGTTTTGCTTAAAAAAAACATTTTGTCTGGTTAATAAAATGACAACTTTCAAAATGCACAATCAGATTTGGTGCTGCACAAAGGGAGTACAGATTCCCGACGTAATTTCCAGAAGCACTTGATAAAGATATCTGGTTTCAAAATCAATACATAAATATGATAATGAATATAAATAACAAAAGCAGTAACTGAGAAACATGGGTTTCCGTCTACAGAATTATTCGTTTTTCCGCAAGGAGTCGGAAAAGCCTAATTTATCTCTCTTTTTGCCACAGTTTGACGCAACATCAGAAATAGGCTACTTTGAAAACGATTATTGAGAACACTAGTGACATATATTCCCTGCTAACATATATGCATTTTAATTACATGTGTATAATCACATAAGGGATTATTAGGAACACCCGTTCAATTTCTCATTAATGCAATGATCTACTCAACCAATCACATGGCAGTTGCTTCAATGCATTTAGGGGTGTGGTCCGGGTCAAGACAATCTCCTGAACTCCAAACTGAATGTCAGAATAGGAAAGAAAGGTGATTTAAGCAATTTTGAGCGTGGCATGGTTGTTGGTGCCAGATGGGCCAGTCTGAGTATTTCACAGTCTTCTCAGTTACTGGGATTTTCACGCACAACCATTTCTAGGGTTTACAAAGAATGGTGTGAAAAGGGAAAAACATCCAGTATGCGGCAGTGCTGTGGGCGAAAATGCCTTGTTGATGCTAGAGGTCAGAGGAGAATGGGCCGACTGCTTCAAGCTGATCGCCTATTCACCATATACAGGTAATATTTCTACCAAGAAAAATACATTTATTGTTTTTTCTGACTGGAAACACCCCGAACATGTGCGTGAGCATGAGAAAAGAACAGAGCATTGTAATTGTATTTTAGCATTGCTTCGGCGCTCATCTGTCACTGGCAGTGGGAAGTCGTGAAAACTAAACTATTGCAGCAGCTAGATGGAGAGAAACAGTATTGGCGGGAGGTGCTCATGCGGGATGTGGCTGTCAAAGTTTTTAGGTTAAATGAAATATAGCATTATCAAATAACAAAAAACAAGCTGCTTTCTTTTACATTTGATCTTTACATTTACATTTAGGGCATTTGGCAGACACTTTTATCCAAAGCGACTTACATGTAGTACATTTGTCAATATAGATTATACACCAGCAATTGTAATTTGTAAGCAACCAATATTATACCAGAATACTTAGAGCATCTTCTAATGTGTCTACTACCATTCAATCATCAAACAAAGTGCCTAGTGGCCTTGAATAATACAGTGCTAAATACATAAGTGCAGAATCTTTCAGTATAAAGTAGAAAGATTAGACAGAAGAGTAAAAAAATATTTGGGGAAGAAACTTGAGTTAAGATTTTTCACGGTTTTTGACAAGTTGACCTATACTGTTTGCATCCTTTTCCTCACAGAAATAGGAGAGGGGGAGAGAGAGAGCGGCAACCCCTGGAGAGCCGAGGAGGACAGGAGAGGAGAGAGACAGACAGGAAGGGAACATTAATGGGTGTGTGTATGTGTTTGTGTGTGAATTATGGAAGAATTTGATTAATAGAACTGGATTGGTAAAGGTGAGGCACTATGTGCTTGCATATGCCAGCTAGGTCCTCACTAAAGGTGTTACCACAGTGTGAGCATCCGGTTTGGCAAATTGACGCAAATGAGGAAGTGCCTTAAATCTGCATTCTATCTGAATTCCGCTGGGGGCGATACGCCTGGTTGCAAAAGAGCTCTGTTTCTGCAATTGTCAATGAGAATGAGATACATAATATACTTGATTTATTACCTCAGTAAACATTTTCATTATGAGTATATGGTCTCAATCACTAGATTTAAGCCTTCTGCAGTTTATCATTTTAGCATTTTTTGAATTATGGTCTCGTTGATTTTAAAATCTGCGATAAAGCAAAGGGGCGTTTAGGTGGTTATGGCGTTCGGTTGTACGACAAGACACTCAAAGCAGTTGGCATTTCAATTTTTTCCGGTAAGTAACGTTACATTTTGTTTTACATTAGCGTTAGCTAGCTAGATTACTCCTCCCTCTAGTCTAAAATTGTCACATCCGCAACCAAGATGTCTGCGCCCGTAACAGCAATTTCGATGACCCAAATCAGATAGATCTTAACAAATCAATGGGTGACGTCACACATGGCTCCATCCAGTAATTTTACAATCTATGGGTGTTACCAGCAAATAGTAACAAAAAATTCAAAAACTTGATTGTGTGGGTGGGGTGGGAGGCCCTACAAGACATTGTGCACAGGGGCCTCTGAATTCTTAATCCGGGCCTGCTGATTACAAATAACAAAAGAAACGACCAAGACAATACAATTTGTTCATCAACATTAGCAACACTTGAGTCAGTATTCTACTCAGTTCAATAATTCCTCAATAATTTTGTCTGTTTACAGTATGCTCAGACACACAGACATACAGACACACAGGCACACAGGCACTGTGATGGAATTTCCATATACGATGCATTATACTTTTCTATCCATCCATCCATCTTCATCCGCTTATCCGGGATCGGGTCGCGGGGGCAGCAGCTCCAGCAGGGGACCCCAAATGTCCCTTTCCCGAGCAACATTAACCAGCTCCGACTGGGGGATCCCGAGGCGTTCCCAAGCCAGGTTGGAGATATAATCTCGCCACCTAGTCCTGGGTCTTCCCCGAGGCCTCCTCCCAGCTGGACGTGCCTGGAACACCTCCCTAGGGAGGCGCCCAGGGGGCATCCTTACCAGATGCCCAAACCACCTCAACTGGCTC
>JACXGM010004629.1:15288-37472 GCA_016801145.1 Umbra pygmaea | reverse complement strand
ATGTTGGCTGTGAGCAGCGGCACAACTAACCAATCACAGGAAACCAATCACTATGCAGGCATGCGGAGCGTGCATGTCACCTCAGCAACAAACCATACAACAAAATTGTGTAAACTGTGTGTATGGTGTTATTAATACATCCATCGGTGCTACCAGTGCTCCTTTTCTTCACATCGCATGTTCCGACGATGTGACTATCTCACATGCGCACATCGCGATGTCAATGCTTAAACACAACATCGTTCAGCCCTAATTAACGATATTACTTTTTTGGGTAACGTAGAAACGATATTACTTTTTTGGTAGTAAAGTAACGCATTACATTAAAAATATCGGTAACTACACTACTTTACTAGACTATAGGAACGCGCTTTCCTGCGTTACCCAAGCGGTGTTTGCCTGTGTAAAGTTCTGATCTGTTTAAGTGGTGCGTGCATGCGTGCTGCCTATGTGTGCTTGCCTGGGCACTGTTGCCATAGAGATCGATTTGAGTGACATAGCTGCTGGTGCGAAGGAGGGAATATATACGGTCTGTGAGATGGAGACGAAGACAGGTGATTTTGGCCAGTGGCGATGTTCACATTACTTTCAGTTTATTGTTCAAAAAGACAAAAATATTAGTGTGCAACCTGCCTAAGCATTTGTCAGCCCAGCATGGCAATACAAAATTTGTAAAGATCCTGCTTGCCGGTCTATGATGAGTGGATAGGGTTCATTGTAGAAGACATGCTTCCCCTTCCCCTGTCGAACATTGAGTTGCCCAGGTTTAGAAAAAGACTAGATAAAATACCCGCGACTCGCAAGCCAACGTCCGACAGAAAAACATTTTCCCATTACCTGGACAAGTGTTATTCCGATATGGAATCGAAGCTCAAAAATAAATTTCAAGTCCCCGGATCATGAGTCTACTACCGCGGACATTTGTGATAATTGCAACACACATTAATTCTTTAACCAATTTGTGACGGATGCTCGGTGAAACATTATGCCTCCCGCCGGTTACTGCATTGCGCAGCATTTTGTATTTGTCAAACTTTTCATGATGCGTGCAGCATAGAATGCACTGTTATTTATTCAAATACACATGAGATGTTTCTTGTAGTTTTTTAAAGGCGACGTAACCACCCAAATGTACCGTGGTTCACATCAATCAGACATACACGTGCATTTGTTTTTAACTCTGGCTACGACAGAGGAGGATTTTGACAGCGAGGGCATTGAGTTGGAAGATAAGGAGTTTGGAGGGAGGTGGTAGAGGATTATCTGCCGCTCAAGGCAAAACAGTTCACCCGCAAACCGTATTTTTACCAATGAGCTATGGGACATGTCGGTGACGGAAACTAATCAGTACACCGAACATAATGAATAAACAGCATAATAAATAGTCATATAATTATGGTGATGATTGTTGATTATTGATAATAATAAATGCAAAAATGTTAATATATAAATACAATACTGGCATAATGAATAAATAGCATAATAAAACCTGTGATTCTTACCTTTAAAATGAATTTCATGTCATGTTTCTATGTGCTACAGACGTTTAGGTTTTGGAAGAAGTTGACAATTTAGTATTTTTTCTGAAAACCTTCAGGAGATAAGGATATTCATCCTAGAATTACTTAGCTTTTTATAGGTGTTTTTAGCAGGCGTTTTAGGAGTGAATGGGTTAATAGGTTCAAGAGTTTGTGACTTTGTACACTATGTTAGCACATCTGGAAGCCTCTGGGATGACGTGCATTTTCTGTTTCCTGTTTTTGTCTTAAGTGTTATTCTGATTTAATTCTATTGGATAAAGTGACCTTTATTTTTATATTTTTCATTGACCACTTTTTTGCCATGAATCTAATAAAAGGCTGGTTTTGTTCTCAGGAGATAAGTTTTGTTTTCATGTTTCCAAAAGCCTGTGTTTTGAAACTTTACGTTGACCCCATTTTAAAATGGACCCACCATAGCCTCCTTTATGCTGTTGTTTGTGGATTTTACAGTGAGAGATATTTCTATGTGCAGACAGAGATATTGTTCTTTCATATGGATTTACATGGCATTTTGTATACATTTATACAATACACACTATGCTGACAGGTTAATTGATGATAGGGCTATGCTATTTGTCCATGTATCTACATGGTAAATCAAGAAACAGGAAAGTAAAGTTACTTTTCAAATGCAGTAACTAGTAATCTCAGTACAATTTTCAGAAGTAACTAGTAACTTTTTTGAGTAACTACCCCAACACTGATTGTGTGTTTAAATTTTTTTATTTTATACTAATACCATTTCATAAAATGTAGAGAAAGATTTTTACACAATTTCTTACTGTAAATAGTCTTAAAATTGCAACTGAGCTTATAATACCTGGCCTTGAAAGTGTAACAGCGCAGCCATTTTTCCAAAAAAAATTGTAAACACACCGTGAGGGACATTTGGCTAGACAGAAATGGTTCATCCAGGTGTGACAGGTTGTATAACCAGGTGTGACAGGTTAAACGCTACTAATTTAAATGCAACCGTACATTATTCTTTCAAACTTACATCATTATTCTGCACGTCTTGAGCCAAAGGTTCCATTTGAGTTCCAGAAATGTTAATTTCGTGGCCAATTAACTAACTTGTGAACTTTCATGTGCACCTGAGTCTATTGTGTTGTTGGGAGATCCAACTGCAACCAGACATACCTTTGAAATACATACTGGTTCTAAGATCATGATCCTATAATGTTAAGGAGCCCCAAACCATTGGAAGCAAATTAGCTATTACTATTACATGAAATGCCACCAATATTTTACATTAGGTATGGAGTTCTTTTCTGCTCATACAATCTCATTTTGATGCCAAACCAAAGTTTGTGTCATCCAAAAAATGTAAATGCCTCCTTGCTTAATAGGAATGGCACTTGGATTATAACTGCTGCTTTGGCAGATTACATGAAAATAGAGCTCTTTGGCCTTGCACCAGTGGTGGGTTTGGCATACAAATGAAAAACACAAGAGCGGAAAAGAACTCCATACCTACTGTAAAATATGGATGGTGGATGTTTAATGTTAAGGCTATTCACCTTTCACTGTTCATGGGGCCCTTGTTAACGTCAATGGCATCATGAACTTTATCCAGTACCAGGATATTTTTGCCAAAAGACCTCTGCCAGCAGGCTGACACTTGGCCACAAGTTTGTCTTCTACCAAGACAATAACCCCCAGTTCACATCAAAATACCCCAAAGGAATGGTTAATTGCCCACATAATCTACATTTTGCAATGACTATTTCAGTCACTGGATTTGCAACCAATTGAAAACCTCTAATTTAAATTGAAGATGGCAGTCTATAAGCACAGAAGGAAGATATGAAAGATTTGGACGCAGTTTGGTTGGAGGAATGGCCTAAGATCTCTCCCAAATATATTTGCCAACTCATAAAACATTTTAGAAACATGGCGCAGTGCCGTTATTCTTGCAAGGTGAGGTAGTGAAAACAGAGGAAGTGTCCATCATTTCAACCCCCACCTTTTAGAGAGAAGTGTGAATACTAAACAGACCCCTACACCCTACCCCCTAACTTGGATGGTCCTCCCTGGGCAGGTGTTGATGACGAAACTCTGACGGTGACTTCACTACACCCTTGATCATTTTCGCTCCCTCAGCATTGGGACACTTGTGCAAATGGCGGAGGTTCACAGTAATGTGTGTTTATCTTCATCGACAGTGTCAATACACTCAACACAAAGTATGGTTGCGTGTGTACCTTGGGTTTAAGAGTATCTTGCCACTCCTCGATGCGGAGCTGTAGGGATTTTGGAGAGGAACCACTGGGAATGTCAGGTGATCTGAGGACACAGAAGCTTGAAACACTGAAGACTGCTGTTAATTAGACAGCTAGAAAAACCATCCAAACCTATCCTCAATAACAAAGAAAAGTCTCACTAGCCAATTATTGTGCACTTTCGACAAGGGGATAAATTATACGTAATAGAGCACAAAATACTTCAAAATTGTTCGGAAGCTAACCGGAAAAGTGTGAGAACGCAGGTGCCCTCCTCTCCGCTGAAAACAGATCGATCCTCAAAAAGAAGGTCTGCCTTGTTCTTGCAGGGGGGCACCAACGCCTCCTCATCCAGTAGGGACATCAAGACCTTCACGGTGTCCCGACCTCCATAGGCCGTGGCGTGGTTAATGGCGTGGTATCTGGGCTGGAGAGCATAAAGTACAATGCAGCTGAGGTGAATTAACGAAAAAGGGCTTTGACATGAGCACGTGCGGTGATCTGACACAGGTTACGCACTCTGGCTGGACTGATTCCTGTAACACTTGCAGTCTGCTGTCTCTGGTAGATCTGACAAATCCTCTCCTTCAGGTCCTTAGCGGTCTCGTCGGCTGCAGCGTACACGGCATCTCCACTGGCCCGCCCCTTCACCAGTGCTGCCCTGATGCAGGTCACCAGACGAATCCCAGCGATGCTGAAGAGTGAGACAGAGAGATTGAAAGATCAGCTAGACTGGATTAGACATTACCAAAAGGGATAAGTCAATCCCTATATCTAATAAGTCAGTAGTATCACTTAGCAAGAAAGGACTGCACTGTGCTACATTATTGGTGTGAATAGATCAGCAGTGTAAACACTGCAGCAATGCAGGGTGGAGTTGGAGCAAGCTAGAATCCCTGACCCAGCTTTTAGGAGAGGGGAGTGAGCCTCCGTAACAGAATCATCTGGGAAAACAGATGTTAGCTGAACAAGAGGCCCTGAACTCTTCAGAGAAGGTGTTTGTGTGTGGAAATACCGTCCTCCAATGAGGGTGTGAAGGGGGAACTGGGTGATGTGGTTGGGGCAGGGATGCAGGCTGTTGAAAGAGCCATTTTGGCCTCAGATCAGCCGAGGGAGGCCACAAAGCAGAGCACGGAGCGAACCCTCAGAGTCGTAAACACCTGGTAGGCCCCCGCTACGGGGGACCTGGGCCAACGCGTCCAATATTAAGAACTTTATATCAGTCTTAGTGCCAGTTAGGGTCATAATCAGCTACATTTGAGACAATTCAAGTAAAATGAGGGTTTTTTGTCACACAGCAAGGCCTCGCTCATTGCTTTACCTGAAGCTAAGTCCACTAAATTTCCCTCCAAATTGCCAAAACATTTATCTTAATAACCACCTTTGTGCCACTGCCAAACATTTGATTGTGACTATCTGAAGTAATCTGCAACCACAAACAGCCACAAAAGCGATCAAAGGAAATCTTAAAGTTTGACAATTGAACAAAGTAATCAGACTTAGGAAAAAGCAAAACAATGTTGCACTTTGATGTAGCTGAGAGAAACATGTTTTAGCAATTCAAACGTTATCACAAAAACAGGGCAGGGCAGACGTCATTAGGGGGAAAAAACAATCCATACAGGTGGATTTGATGAAAAGGTTACGTTGAGTGAGGAATCTCTGCCAGAACAGGTTGGTATTAATAAGGAACCAAACAGACATGTCCAATGAAGGATAGTTTTCTAATAAATTCTAGTTTATAGCAAGTAATGGGTTTTGCTACAACGCATCCTCACAAACATGACTAGTCTTGATATGTACCTGGGGTCAGGGTGATCTCCCAGAATCTCCTCCAAGTTGTCTGTGAAGTGGACAAAGTCTGACAAGCCTTTAATGTGTTTCCTCAGGGGGTCCGACTCAGCCGGAGCATAGCCTTTCCCTCCCAACTGGACAGCTCGGACAAACGACGTCACAGCCTGCAATATATTAATGACAACATTTTGACACCATTGAGCCCAATGATCAAGATCATGAAATGGAGATATAGATGTCTCTTCCATGCAAATATTCTGAAATGTGGTTAAAGATGATTTGTTGTGTAATAAAAATGATTGACAACTACATCTGAAATCTTGAGCTGATTTACTGTTTGCTACGATGGTCTATGACAGTGTCTGTATTTGCCTTGCGACATTTGCATAATCATTATTTGGGGAAAAATACGGTACACACATTTTTATTTTGGATAATAAAAATAAAAGAATGTGGCCTTAACAAAGAAATTGGACAGGAGATTATGGAGCTTTCTCCGTCAGGTGAAAAGACAACACAATCGGAAGTTGATGCCTGATCAACACATAAGGAACAAAGAATAAGGCATTCTAAATACATTGACAGACTGAAAATATGCAAATGCTCTCAAGGCTTAATAATTCATTTTACATTTTAGTCATGTAGCAGACGCTCTTATCCAGAGCGACTTACAGTAATTACAGGGACGCCTTGCCCAAGGAAACAACATTGGGAATCGAACCGGCAACCTTCCGACTACTAGTCTAGACTATCTGACCTCCCAATTGATTATGAATATTTGTGCCTATGTTGGGCAGGCATACATGTGCCATCTGGAAAGTCCACTTCTAAATTGTTCTTCTATCAGCATCTTACACAGGTATTTCCTTTGCCATTTCTACACATAATTAATTTTACAGACACAAAAAAGCTCCTACCATGTTGAACAAATAAATTGTCTGTCGACATTTATGAAATTGTACCGACATTTCCTGTTTCCATCTGCGTGGCCGTGATTTTTATACAGCCCCCATAATGAATCCGTTGGATGGAAACCTGGTTATAGACTTTAATTGGCAAACCCCATATGTTAGTGTAATTACAGGAAACAGACAGAATAAGAGGAGATTTGTCATTCTCACCAAGAAGAGTGACGTGTTCTTGCTCCGCGCTTCATGCTTCAAGTCAGTAAAAGCGATATGTCCAAGCGATCTGTTGGGGATGTCAAGGGTGTGCACTACGGCCATGTCGTTCTTGGTGTTGACCAGCTGATTCAGATAAGAACAGAAGACCCTCCTCACCAGCACTCGTATCTGGTGGACATTCACCCACAGCCTTTAAATGTCAGCTGATTCCACAAACTACACACATGGCCTCATTTAAAGTCAGAACAGCATCTTCAACCCAAACCAACAATTCATAAACCATGTCACCCCCAGGCAGTATTACAGTAGCAACCCATATTCTACCAACTCATAAATTAGACATGATGGAGCAGCTGCCTGGAGAAAAGACACTGGGCTGCAGCACGGCCTATCCTAGCCCACAATGTGCGCTGTGTTTTTTAAACATCTGCCTGATAATTTAATTCACAATTCGCTCCTAAATCTTAGTGCTGTGATTTAAAGTTCCTGTTAATGTGAACGAAACCGATTTCAGCCCCTGAGAAACTGCAAAGGCAAAAAGAGAATGAAAGTTCTGCCAGTTTGAAAGGGAAACCGAGAAGGAACAGGGAAAGAAAGCCCAATTATATGAGCCAAAGTAACATTTAGAATTCCAGACTAACCACTTTCTCTTGTGTAAGTGAAGGAAAGGGATGTTGTTTTCTTACAATATGTATAACACATTACAGTTTTGAGATGCAAAACGCATCATAAACAATCATTTACCTGTTTGCTGCACTGTGTTGATTTGCTAGATGGTGTTGAAGGGACCTGAGAAGTAGAATCCCAAACCTCGTGTGTCTCTTTGTTCATGTTACCGGACAGAAATTGGAACAGCTGGACCTTAGTATGAGCAAAAACACAGATTTGGCAGTTAACTTCAAACTGTTTGAGATGGCCTTTGAGACCATCAAACAGTTGACTGAAACACTCCCAATCATCATCCATAATCCTGCTTCCAATCAGGCCTGATACTCACTGAGCTCACTGGTTCCTCAGGATCCAGATCGACCCTCAGCTGTTTGTACTCAGTGTGGATATCAATCAGGTCCATAGTATTGGTGCGTTTTAGAAAAGAGTCATAGGCTTTCCGTATGAGATTATAGTTTGCAGGACGAGGAGAGTCATTGTAAAGGTGAAGCTTGTCTAATAGTAAGTGTTTCCAGGCCATCAGAACGTCGCTCAGAGCGACGCTGAATTCTCCAGCTTCCTGTCAGAACCAGAGCAAAAGCAGAGGGCTTCATCAACCATGACTTCTACGGACTGTGATGGAATCATAAAGCATAGGTCACAGGATTCACATGCAGTCTAAAGGGAGAAGTGAACAGGTACTGTACAGTGAGTCTGTAGACAATACCGATAGCATATTATTGGTTTGTGATGCAAAGTTCTCAAGAAGGTATGCAATCCCCCTTCCAAGTGACATTTTAACGTGTTTTAGCAAGTTACAAATCTCAACAAGGTAAACACACTTAACAATGTCGAAGCCTGGGGCGTGAGTCCTGTAATGGTAATCTCGACCCCAGGCCATTGTGCACAGCGCATATTGACCTGTATCACCCTTAACTTGAGGTTTGGCATCTTAGAGGGGTCATGGCAGGGACCTAGCTAAATAATGTGTTAAATTGCAAATAATACAGGGGGATATAAACAGGGGCGTACATGACACATGGGAGTGTGTAATGGGAGAATGATTGCCCTATTTTGCAAGTTAAGCCAATGGCTATCACTCTACCAAATTTGGAAGGTATTCGTTTAGCACTTTGAAAGCAAAGCCCTACCAGACCTTTTGTGAATTTGGGCAAAAGTGTCTGGGAAACAGATTAATGTAATGGTAGCCTCATAGATCAGGTCACAACTCTTAAGCTATGCCCGGTGAACATATTCCTCAACACACAGCATCACTGGAACAAACAACAATTGAGGCGATCAAAGCATTGAGTTGCAAAGGTTGTTAAAAGGGAGAAGACATAAACGAGCCAATTGGAAGCTGGTGATGATTAATTCACCATGGTGGTGTCTGGGCGAGCAGCGTCCCCTTCACGGCCCTGTGGCATTAGAGAAAGGGTTGGAAAAACATGATCTAGTGGCCTGTTGAAATCTTTGTCCATATGGACCCCTATGGGTTGTTATCCAAGTGCACCGGTCTTAAATTATTTGATGACAAACATCATACATCTAAACCGAAAACACACTGACTGTATTATCGTCTCATAGGTCTAACCCATGCTGTCAATCACCGGCCGACGGCAATTCATCACAGCTATTGCTACCTGTTTATTGACTTCCGCAATAACCAGTTGTAGAACCATCAGCATTCCATCTGCCCCGTGGATTGTAGTCCTTTCTGAATCGAGAACCCGGTGGCATTCTCTCCTGAATGCTCTCACTAAGGTCTTCAGATTGTTTTCCAAAGCCGTCATTGTTCCTTAGAAGAGTTAGACAAAATAATTTCTATGAGCTGCAAACTTCTAGCTACCCAACACTAATGTAAATCTGAAATGATGAATACGTGTAAACACTTGCATCTATATAACAATATCCTATTATTACAAATGGACATATTTAAAGTGGATACAAACACAAAGGACACGATTTATTTTCTTACTAAAAACAAATGACTGGCATACAACGTAGTGAAATAAAAATAGATCGACAATATGATTTCCAAATAATACCCAAAACTCCTCTGGCCAAAGTTCGTTTAGGACAGCACTCTCTCCGTTAAATTGATCGATCCAGAAACTAACCTGAGGACTCTGTCACTGACCACAGAGCACAGCCTTTCGTGTTTGAAAATTTAAAACTCCTGCGAAATAACTCCTCTGACCAATCAGATGCGATCTCGTTATGCCGTAATCACAGAACGCACGATTTCATGTATCGTGTTTGGAATTGCTATTGTACTTATATAATATGTTTTGAATTCCAGTTAGATATCTTCTATTAATAAATATTTATATAATGTGTGAAAGCTTTACAACATTGATTGTTTTAATAATAGTGAGCTATGTTTTAATATTAGTGAGCTCTACCTATATTGAACTGTCATGATGGTACGTTCCAACTACGACATTAACTGTTACCGGGGGTGGAGCAAACAATTTTTTGGAAGTTGTAGCATGCTGTAAGGTGCGTTTAGTTATTATTATTAGCTGTGTAGCCAGCGACTATAAATTACATGCATTTCATTTTCTGAAGTAGTTGATGTTCTAACAATTGCTCTCCGCTTTAATTATTAAAGTGTGATGTAGGACGATACCAAAGCATTTTTCTAGCTGATGATATTTGTGTTGTAGCCGGCTGCAAAGCTCAGTTGAATGGGTTTAGCTTTAGCTAAATAGCTTCGTTGGTGGACTGTAAGTTAATATTAATGTTGTTATTAATATTGCAAGTTAGGTAGACAACGTTACTACGTTAAATAATGGGAAAACAGGGCAAGAACCTCGTTGTGGTACAGTGTTGTACTTTGCAAGACTACAGTATATTTAGCAGAGACATGAAACTCTCCTCCGGGTGGTTAAAATAAAGCTTGTCTGTTCTATCTGTACTCTAGACCAGGTTTTGAAGCTGTAGCTTTACTATCTAGAAAGATGTGTGTATACAGTAAAGATACTGTTGCATTATTTCTAGCTACGTTAGCCAGCACATAACTACAGTACCTCTTTAGTAGTTTTTGTTTTCTTTAAACGACCAAAGTAATCTTCTGGCTATGTTTTCTGTAAAAAGCCAGCTATGGTATCCCTGTGACTGCATGGGTTTAAAAACTAAGTAAATATACGTTTGGAGGAGTTGCCTTTCACTCGGTAGATCCACCCCCCTAGCTATAACTGTTGCTTACACATTAATAGTACAATACAGCTTGCAACAATTGTCACACCTGTTATGGAACACATCATCCTTAGAAGGAACACCTGTCAAAAATAATGGTCCAACAGGTTTTGGTGACCTAGAATTCTGAAAATGTTTGAAATGTTTTGTTGTTGCTAAATTTAACCTAGTAAGCACAATAACCCTCAAATTTATGTTTGCTCACCAGGCCAGAATGACAAAAAAATGCTACAGGTGCTTTCTGATCTTAACTTAATGTAAAAATCACCATCAACCACAAAACATTCACAATAAGTATTTGAGCTGGGAATCTGTCAATACTTCTACAAAAGTGATAATGAATTTAGCCACAGTAAATTAACAGTCATTTGAATGGTTTCTACCATATATCTTTCTACAGTGTTTTTGCAATGCTTTGACCATCTAGTAGGGCTGGTAAAATATTTCCTTGTTATTAAATTATCACCATTTCTTTGTTTCCCATATTATATTTACAGATTTATTAGCTTTTGCTTAACACAAAAATGGGAAATTCAAATGTAATACATCTGTATTCCGGTATTCCTACGTACCCTCTGCAGTAGATCCACTAGCCCCCAGGGGGCCCCGAATTCCCCACTTGAATGCGCCTGATGTACTGAACAGTATTTGTAAACCTGAAATGTAATTTTGAAGGTGAAAATGAACAATCTAAAATGAAGTTAAGATGATTATAGTCTCTGGTAAACTAGGTTTTGTTTACATTAGTTGCATCATTTACAGATATTCTTACCCAGAGATACTATGGTATTGCGTGCATGCTCTTTCCTTTTGGCCAAACATGAGACTCAAACCCACAAAATAAGGATGTTTTTGTTATTAGGGAGTTTTGCATTTAGGGGTTTAAGTGAGTGATTTACTTTTTATACTGATGTGCATTTTTTCTATTTAGACATTTAAATTCTAATATCCTTCCCTTTTGTCCCATCCTCCATATTACTACAGGTGGTAACATAAAACCAAAGAGTTAATATACTGGACATAAATATTAGCCTACCAATAGACAAGTAACATGGAAGACTCCGGTCGGGGAGCCAGCTACACAGTGCACTGTGATGACTATGTACATGTGGTGGAGTTCAGCCCCTTTGACAGTGGCTCGGCTGCGTCTCTTTTGGCCTATGGGGGAAACCAGTATGTGGTCGTGGGCACTTGCCGCTTCCAGGTGAGTAATAGCCTTCCAGATATTCTTGAAAAATGCATGAGATGAGAAGGTTCCCATTGCTGGAGCAGGCATAGTTTGATGTAAACCACTGTTTGCAGAAGGAGGATGCAGAGGTTGATGGGGTTGAATTCACCACACTGCGGGTTTACCATCATGTCTTACGTGTGGATTGCCTTGCATGGAGCCCTGAGTCTCGGCTGGACAAGCTGCCCCAACTCATCAGGTATAGTATCAGTGATTCCTGTAAAAATGAATGTATCAGAATGTTCAGGTTAGGGCTGCACGATATTAAAAATAAATTACATTGCGATATTTTGTTTCCCAACGATATATATTGCGATATTGCAAGCCATCAATGTAGGCTAGTCAATAATTACCATTCCATGATACTAATAATTTCACTAATAAACAAGCTTCTTTCTCTGTAAACTGCAAAGCAGTACACATTTTTTTATAAAACAGCAGCTTTACACCAACCCCCGATTGGTTTATAAAATATAACTTAAAAAATATATTTTTATAATAGAACTTATAAGCATTTTGTTTCACAATCTTTTGTTTTTAAGTCAACTTTTTTTAGCCAATGTGCCATAGTAAAACAGTGTTGGTCATCATCATAATCATGGCTAAGCAAATGCGACGGCGTGTAATTGCAACATATCTTTACGATATGAAACGTTATTGCTTTTGTTATTTCTTTCTGTCGTTGACAGCCTTTCTGGTAAGGTGTCACACTGGCAAAGGAATCGCAAATAATGTTTTGTTTTGATTGACATCCAAGATTAGATTTTGTACTCATCGTAAAGAGCTTTGTGGGGCCGTTTTAAGTGATCAGACAAATGGGTGGTTTTCCCTTGTTTTGTTGCCACAACTTTATAACACTCCTGACAAAGTACCTGTTTTTGGTCATCCTATTTTTTGTAGCCGAAATAGTCCCAAATATTTTTACCTTATGTTTGGTACGAAACCATCCCTTTTTTCCTGCGTAATGCGTATCCTCTTCGTCGCTCATCTTTCACTAGTACAGGTCTGCCAGTGACAGAGAATGTTGGCTGTGAGCAGCGGCACAACAACCAATCACAGCGAACCAATCACTGTGCAGGCATCCGGAGCGTGCATGTCATCCCAGCAACAAACCATACAACAAACTTGTGTAAACTGTGGTGCTACCTATACTGTCATTGGGTGCTACCCGTCTTCACATCGCATGTTCCGGCGATGTGACTATCGATGCTAAAACACAACATCGTTCAGCCCTAGTTCAGGTTATTTGTATATTAACATGGATTTATTTTAAATCCACCCAAGAACACAGTCCTATTATATAGTCGTCTTCAACTGCTTATCCAGGGTCGGGTCGCGGGGGCAGCAGCTTTAGCAGGGGACCCCAAACTTCCCTTTCCCTGGCCACATTAACCAGCTCTGACTGGGAATCCTGAGGCGTTCCCAGGCCAGTGTTGAGATATGATTACTCCACCTAGTCCTGGGTCTTTTCCGAGGCCTCCTCCCAGCTGCACGTGCCTGGAACACATCCCTAGGGAGGCGCAGAGGGGGCATCCTTACAAGATGCCTGAACCATCTCAACTGGCTCCTTTCTACGCGAAGGAGCAGTGACTCTACTCAGAGTTCCTTTCAGATGACTAAGCTTCTCACCCTATCCCTAAGGGAGACATCAACCACCTTCCTGAGAAAACCCATTTTGATCGCTTGTACACAATCTCATTCTTTCAGTCATGACCCAGCCTTCATAACCATAGGTGAGGGTAGGAACGAAGCTTGACCGGTAGATTGAGAGCTTTGCCTTCTGGCTCAGCTCTCTTTTCGTCACAATGTTGCGGTAAAGCGAATGCAACACCACCCTAGATGCTCTGATTTTCCAGCCAATCTCATGCTCCATTGTCCCATCACTCGCGAACAAGAACCTGAAGAACTTAAACTCCTTCACTTTGGGTAAGGACTCATTACCTACCTGGATTCTGCAATCCACCAGTTTCCTGCTGAGAGTCATGGCCTCAGATATAGAGGTTCTAATCCTCAACCAGCCGCTTCACACTCAGCTGCGAACCAATCCAGTGAGTGCTGAAGTTCACTGACCGATGATGCCATCAGGACCACATCATCTGCAAAAAGCAGTGATGAGATCCTCAGCCCACCAAACTGCTACCCCTCCTTACCATGACTACGCCTTGATATCCTGTCCATGAATATCATGAACAAGATTGGTGACAAAGCGCAGCCCTGGCGGAGGCCAACACCCACCGGGAACAAATCCGACCTACTGCCAAGAACCCTGACACAGCTCTCGCTTGAGCATACAGAGATTGGATGGCCCTGAGCAGAGACCCCTCACCCCATATTCCCACTACACCTCCCACATTATCTCTAAAGGGGGTTCCCGGACATACGCTTTCTCCAGAGCCACAAAACACATGTAGACTGGATGAGCATACGCCAAGGCCCCGTCCAGGATCCCTGCAAGAGTAAAGAGTTGGTCCGTTATTCCAAGGCCAGGACGAAATCCGCATTGTTCCTCTTCAATCTGAGGTTTGACTATCGGCCAAACCCTTGAATCCAGCACATTGGAGTAGACTTTACCAGGGAGGCTGAGAAGTGTGATACCCCTATAATTGGCACACACCCTCTGGTCCGGCTTCTTAAACAGAGGAACCACCACCCCGGTCTGCCACTTCTTTGGCACTGTCCCAGACTCCCACACAATGTTGAAAAGACATGTCAATTAAGACAGCCCCTCCACACCCAAAGCATTCACCATTTTTGGACGGATCTCATCAGTCCCCGGGGCTTTCCCACTGTGGACTTGTTTGACTACCCCAGTGACATCCACCAGGAAAACTGACGATGACCGCCCTGTCAGCCTCCAGCTTTGCCTCTATAATAGAGGGTGTCAGATTCAGGAGTTCCTCAAAATGCTCTTTCCTTAGCCGATTACCTCCCCAGTTGAGGTCAACAGTGTCCCATCCTTACTGTACACAGCTTGAATGGTGTCCCATTTCCCCCTTCTGATGTGCCGAAAGGTTTTACAGAAGGACCTTGGTACCGACCGAAAGTTCTTCTCCCATAGCCTCTCTAAACTTCTCCCACACCCGCTGCTTTGCCTCTGACACGGCAGAGGCTGCAGCCCTTCGGGTCTATCGTTACCCAGCGGGTCCCCCTGGGATAACAAATCCCTGAAGAACTCCTTCTTTAGTCGGACAGCTTCCCTGACCACCGGTGTTCGAGGGTTACCACCCCTTGAAGCACCTAAGACCTTGAGACCACAGCCTAGCGACCGCAGCTTCAGCAATGGACACTTTGAACATTGCCCACTCAGGTTCAATGCCCCCAACCTCCACACGGATGCCAGAAAAGCTCAGCCAGAGGTGTGTGTTGAAGATCTCTCAGACAGGGGCCTCATCCAGATGTTTCCAGTTCACCCGCACTACAGGTTTGGGCTCACCAGGTCTGTCCAGATTCTTCCCCCACCCTCTGATCCAACTCACCACCAGATGGTGATCAGTTGACAGCTCCGCCCCTCACTTCACCCGAGTGTCCAAAACATACAGCCTCAGATCAGATGATACAATCACAAAATCAATCATCGACCTTCGGCCTAGGGTGCTCTGGTACCACATAATTTTGCCAAATTTCAGGCTTCAAACATAAACATATGAAACTGTATTTTTTTGTGAAGAATCAACAACAAGTAGGACACAATCATGAAGTGGAACGTTAATACTTTGTAGCGCCACCTTTTGCTGCGATTACAGCTGTAAGTTGCTTGGGGCATGTCTCTATCAGTTTTGCACATCGAGAGACTGAAATCTTTGCCCATTCCTCCTTGCAAAACAGCTCGAGCTCAGTAAGGTTGGATGGAGAGCGTTTGTGAACAGCAGTTTTCAGGTCTTTCCACAGATTCTTGATTGGATTCAGGTCTGGACTTTGATTTGGCTATTCTAACACCTGGATATGTTTATTTGTGAACCATTCCATTGTAGATTTTGCTTTATGTTTTGGATCATTGTTTTGTTGGAAGACAAATCTCCGTCCCAGTCTCAGGTCTTTTGCAGACTCCAGGTTTTCTTCCAGAATGGTCCTGTATTTGGCTCCATCCATCTTCCCATCAATTTTAGCCATCTTCCCTGTCCCTGCTGTAGAAAAGCAGGCCTAAACCATGATGCTGCCACCACCATGTTTGACAGTGGGGATGGTGTGTTCAGGGTGATGAGCTGTGTTGCTTTTAGGCCAAACATAACATTTTGCATTGTTGCCAAAAAGTTTGATTTTGGTTTCATCTGACCAGAGCACCTTCTTCCACGTTTGGTGTGTCTCCCAGGTGGCTTGTGGCAAACTTTAAACGACACTTTTTATGGATATCTTTCAGAAATGGCATTCTTCTTGCCACTCTTCCATAAAGGCCAGATTTGTGCAGTATACGACTGATTGTTGTCCTATGGACAGTCTCGCCCACCTCAGCTGTAGATCTCTGCAGTTAATCCAGAGTGATCATGGGCCTCTTGGCTGCATCTCTGATCATGAGTCTTCTCCTTGTATGAGCAGAAAATTTAGAGGGACGGCAGGGTCTTGGTAGATTTGCAGTGGTCTGATACTTCTTCCATTTCACTATTATCGCTTGCACAGTGCTCCTTGGGATGTTTAAAGCTTGGGAAATCTTTCTGTATCCAAATCGGGCTTTAAACTTCTCCACAACAGTATCTCGGACCTGCCTGGTGTGTTCCTTGTTCTTTATGATGCTCTCTGTGCTTTCAACGGACCTCTGAGACTATCACAGAGCAGCTGCATTTATACGGAGACTTGATTACACACAGGTGGATTCTATTTATCATCATTAGTCATTTAGGTCAACATTGGATCATTCAGAGATCCTCACTGAACTTCTGGAAAGAGTTTGGTGCACTGAATTTAAAGGGGCTAAATAATTTTGCTCGCCCAATTTGTAATTTTTTTTTGTTAAAAATGTTTGAAATATCCAATAAATTTCGTTCCACTTCATGATTGTGTCCCACTTGTTTTTGCTTCTTCACAAAAAATGACAGTTTTATATCTTTATGTTTGAAGCCTGAAATGTGGCAAAAGGTTGAAATGTTCAAGGGGGCCGAATAAAAAAACAATACATACATGTGTTCTTCTATTTAATTTTTTTAATTTATTCTTTAAGGAGATGCATTGAATTTTCGTGAATAAGAGGAACCATTTTATTTTGATGCACATATTTTTACATTAACAGGAATGTAGCACAATATGGATGTGAAAGTAACATTTGTTTTGGTTGAAATTAACAAATAATTGTGATAATTAATTGTGATTAATATTGATCAAAATAATCGTGATTATCATTTTGGCCATAATCGTGCAGCCCTAGTAAGTACAGGAACATACTCCTGGAGCAAGAGTGAAGGTCTAAATTTGGGAAAATCCATCCATTAATATATGCAAGATTTTTGGAAAGACATTGACCAGTTCTTCCAGCATGGGATGTGCAAGAGAGAAGCAAATGTCATTAATTTTTTTAGACAAGGTAGTCCACATTAAAGGAATGTCAGCAGAAAAATTAAGGATTAAAGAAAGGTGGAAAAGCGCTTTCAAGTGTTGAATAGATCCTGCCTGACACAGAGTTGACTAAATATAGCCAGGTTAAGGGGCAGCACCTAACTAAAACCTAGCCAGGAAAGCTATAAAAACACATAATTACTTAAAAGCAAAACCATAAAGTGTTGCAGAGGTTAGTTGTCTTC
Source organism: Umbra pygmaea (assembly GCA_016801145.1). NCBI lineage: Eukaryota > Metazoa > Chordata > Actinopteri > Esociformes > Umbridae > Umbra > Umbra pygmaea. The sequence goes on along the minus strand of JACXGM010004629.1, from coordinate 19,985 downwards.
CCAGCTACAGCACCGCAAACATTTCAGTTCTGTACACATCCTGTTCAGTATTTACAAAACTCTATGCCATCATGTGTATTTGATTATAAAAAGATAATAACACTACTTAACGCCAGGTAAGTTCTCATACAGCAGTATCCCACCTTGCCGGCTCTGGGATTGGATTTAGTTACTGATCAGAGGCTCTAACCACCAGGCTACCTGACACCCCTAAACTCAGGTCCCTGATTGCTGCATAATCACCTGGTTCAGCTCAAAATGGTCCATTCTGAAGATGTGGTTAGCTGGTTATATGGACCAGCCCACTCTGGATTGGGCCTGCACCACTTTGCTTCATAATGTCTTACCTGTCACTTTCTTTTTCCAAAGCTGTAAAAGCCTATATGGTTCTAGATATTAGGCAGTGGTATTAAAAAAACTCACTATAATATGAACCCAGTTATTTCAGGTGTGGTTTGATAAAAAGGAAGTTGAATGTTGTTACATAGAAAGCAAGGTTATTTTCTCTTAATTGGAATGCCGTAATCCTGCTGGAGACGTTTCCATGTTGCCTTAATTGAAAGGGAAAGGCAGTGATACTTCCTGGCCTTCTGTGGTAAAGTCTGCAGGGCCCCCGGGGGCCAGCGTGTGACGTGCGCACATGTTATAGCACTGTTGGCTCCCGCGCTCAAGTTCCATCCCTCCCCTGGTTTTGCACGTAGCCATGCTTTCCAGGAAATGTACAGGGTTCTCACAGGCATGCCTGAGGCAGGGGCCAGCGAGGGGGCTACGAGGAGGGCGGATTGTTGGGGCTTATGCTGGGAGGTTGCCAGGTCCTGCCAGGCTAGCCAGGTGAGATCCAGTCAGCAGCCTCCTCAAAGTTTCTGAGAAAATGTTAGAGGGTATTCTGGGGAACTGTCAGGGACACACCGGCCCAGTGTCAGCTCAGGGGCAAAAAATAATTAGTCTGTCCCGTGACGTTGACCGTTCTTTCAGGATGGTCTCATGAAGAGATGGTCACACACTTGGCACCTGCCAAAAAGGCAAAATCTAGCTAACCTAATTAATATAGCAAGGTATGGAGTTTGGCCAGAGGGTTGGTTAGAGGTTTGGTGGAAAAACGTTGGCATTAGCAGTGCTCTGCAATTAAGTTTAAAGAAGGTTGAAATGCTCTCCACAGTTGACTGACAATTAGTCTATGTATCAACTGTTATTATCTACTGTATCAGTATGCTTGGGAGATTATTTGGCTGGTATCCCAAAAATAATGCCACATCCATCAGTTTGTTTTACTGCAAATGTGTGAAAATGTGTGTTTTTCCTGCAGAGAATGTGGTGTGTTTATCTTGTCATGTGAGTTAGTGTAATTGTGTGAATGATTGCAGGCACTGGTATACACTCTGTCTGATTAGAGGAAAAGTCCTTTCTCTGGCTTTGGTTGTTTTCTGAAAAAGAGAAATCCTCAAATGCCGTGAGAGATCTTGTTTTTTCTTCATGTTTATCTATGCAATTAGAATCTCCCTGTCAGTGTTTCCATTGATCCGTGTCCAATTCTTTACCACACGCATGCCCTCAAACACAGATCCAAAGGTGTCGTGGCATGCAGACCCTGATGTGTGTTTGTGTGTGTCTTTGCCCTTGCGTATACTCGGTTTTTATGTTTTTCTTTTGTTTTCTCTGTTATTCTTCAGATTTTGCACAGCAGCAGCAGACAGAAATCTAAGGCTAATGACCTCTGATCTCCAGAATACACATGAAGTGAAGGTACTGTACTTCAACCCCTGAATGCCCTCTGTCAGTTGGCTTGGCCATCTGGTGTCTGTACACTGCAGTATTTCTTAATACCTTTGTCTCTATGTTACGGACTAGGTGATGGCGGGTCACACCAGCTACATTAACCAATTAGTGTTTGAACCCACAGAGGGGAAACAGATCGCTTCAGTCAGCGATGACCATACGTGCAGGTCAGTCCGCCTCACCACCACTATTCAGACATTAACATGGCTTAGGATAATGGGAGTGTCTGTGTTCCCCCAAACTGTTGATTCTGTGTTCTGTTCTCTGTTAATGGTGCATAGAGTCCTGATCGTGTTTTCCCAGTGAAACCCAACGCTTAGCACAATATGGCCCGGTGTCACCGTGTGTAAGCACACCACCCCTTCTGAAGCTTTTATAAGTAATTGGTTAAATATGGAAATCCAATTAGTGATATAATGCTGGAGTATTTCCCGCTCCGTTAGGGTGACTTTTAACAGCTCTCAATGTGGACACCCAAAGTGGTGTATCAATCAGTAGCTAAGCAGTGGAAGAAAGAAGAAAATAGTTTGTCAGTAGCCAGGGGTAACATGGACTAACCTAAAGGAAACCTCCCCTGTTTTATCAGTAACTAGGCTTGTTGCTACGGTCCAACACACACCTGTAATGGCGGCCCGAAAAGTTTATAGCTGATAATTAATATAGCTACCAGGAGTATAGTATATCATTGTATGTGAAGTTAAATGTTCATTATGGGAACAGAAGTATTGGCACCCATTGTGAAATTGGGTGAATTCAAAAAATAAACACTGATTCATTTTGGGCTCAAAAGTATAGTATGAGAGATGTTCTACAGCTTTTGGAAGATGGTCACTGAAAGAGAACGTAGTTCCGCCCAATTCAACACATTCTACAAATAGCACATATTGGGCTCATTAATTAGTGCAGGTGCAATCATGTCTTGTGACAGACACAATCATCAGTACAGTGCAGGGATGGAATTTCCCGGCGGCCATTGCCGTGGATGCCCCAATGTGGTGTGATTCTTCCGGATAAATCCGGAAATCCGGCTTTTCCGACCTGAAAATGAGGCAAATCATGCAAATCCGTTTTTTTTCTGGGGGAGTGCGGGTCCGGGGTGTGATGTCATGGATCTAAATGACCGCTCATCCCTGTCAATGTTTTTTGTGCCTCTTATTCATGTCACTCCGCAAGTAGTCCATTAATTTGTCATGATGGAACTTAAGCAGAGCTCCACCAAAGAGCCTGTAATCGTTGCAGAAGGTTATGTGTTCAATATCTTAGCTGAAGCCGACAACGGCACAAAATAAATGTAAAGAGACATAGTGGAGTTCCAATTTCATTTTGACAAGTATAATAAATTCTGTAGTAATGTACGTGACAGCAAGACTAGGGCGCTATGGTAAAACACTAACAAACATAACCAGACAGAGACTTTTGTATCCTGCTAAAATAGCCTATGTTTTACCTATGTTTTGCGCGATGTGGAGAACGCGGACGGAACCGCGGAATCCAGACGTTAACGCGGAATTAAGACATTTACGTGGAATTCAGCAATATATAGGCTATATATTTTTTCTGTAATCCAAATATAGTCCCTTAATATTAACAACTCATTGAGTGTCTCATAATCAAAAAGGCAGCAAATATGGAAGTTAATTTGCACTCTATAGGCTATGCAGTGTGTGTTTCTCTACCACTCCATCATATCGTTCAAACGTAATGCGCTTGATAGCTGACAGCTATAAACAACGGTATTTACGCTATTCCAAAATTTCCAATCAGACAAAGCTAATTTTTCTCTGTTCAATCACGTATCCAAATGCAAATAACTAGGTGTAGGCTACTATATGTTTATTCACCTGAAGTAATTTTCTGACGGTCTTGCCAATCAGGCAGCTCTTTCACTCCGGGAGAGCAGGGTCAAACTAGCGGGACTGCTGCTGAATGTTAAATGGCTTTGTCCATACGATTGCGCTTGATACAACTTTGTGAAATAACGTTTATAAATTTTTTTGTCATTGTTCCACTTTTCTTTGATTTCTGAGAATCTTTGTCTACTAATTTTGGATAGATTCTTCTGTAAGAAGAAATAATACGTTATTAACATGACAAATACCTATGCACATTTCGTGAAATAGCCTGCTTCTGCCTGTCTAGATATAATTACTTTGATCATATGGAAAGTAAATGTAGCCTATCTGGCAATGCAAGTGCAAACTGTACAGCAGTATTCTCTATATTTTAGGTTCGGGTGCAGGTTTCTGAATTCAAATAGTTGTTTAGTTGCTGGTGGGTGACAAAAGTATTTGAGCAAACCACTTTTGCCTGGGTATTGTTTCCCAACCATGGGTACTAGGACCCCTGGTGGTACAGTAACCAAAAACGTTTGGGAACCACTGCCCAAAGGGGGATTATATGGAGGTTTGAGATTAAAAAGGAGAATCACAGAAATAAGATGGAAATCAGGGAATTTGGAAGAAATTAAATGGAAGTCAGGGAATTTGAAAAAGAAATAAAACGGAATTGGCCAAAAAATGAAACAGATGTCATAGGGCCCTACAATATACAAAGTGTGTGGGGGGGGGGGCTGTCGCTGCGTCATGGTAGGTGCGCCATATATTTTCCTGCTTTTTTGTCCTTAGCCAATCACATGCCTGCTTAATGCCCCATGAAAAATCATTATTATTTTGGCCAAAGTGTCCGATGTGCCCTTGGTACGAAAGGAAAAACTGAATTCTGACTAGCGGCCTCCAAGGAGATATGCTAATCACAGGCCAAGAAACCAGCAGGCACTAGGACATCTACATTTTAATTGGCCAACCACTGCTTCCATCACACACACACACACACACACACACACACACACACACACACACACACACACACACACACACACACACACACACACACACACACACACACACACACACACACACACA
>JACXGM010004629.1:0-15188 GCA_016801145.1 Umbra pygmaea | reverse complement strand
AGTAAAGGAGTTCAATTGCCTAACATTACTTTCTAGCTAGTTTGGTTTGCTGATAGTTAGCTACGCTAGCTGGTTGCTAATTTTACACATGAACACGATTTATTTATTTAAAGAGACCAAACATGAAAAAAAACACGCTGGGATAGCAACACAACCCGAACCACACAGACACAAGTCATCAATGCCTCCATGTTCCCATTGACATCCCATTCACCAGTTGATACAGTCAAACTAAACCAGAGGAGAAAGGTGTTGGTCAAAGTCATCACTTCTTGAGCTCAGCAGACATATGGGAGATCTTAGTTTTGCGTCATTTAGTGAATTGTTTCTCCAAAAACCTCCTAATGAGCAACGGGGATATGAAAAAGATAATCCATTGGTGAGATTGTCCTGAGAGTAACGAGCTGAGAGTGAGGCTTAAATGTGAGGGGTTTGAGAAAGAGATCAGAGCTCATCATTGTATCAAAATTACCTCAGTCATAATAAGACATCTGCAGGATAAATTAGATCTCTTCTTTAGATCTGAGGAGGAAGAATCTACGGATATACCTGGTTGTTTTTCCTGAGCAAAATTTGACAAATGTGAGCCAACTGAAGGCTCGTCTTCTCGTTTTGGCGAGCTCAATTGTGTCTAGGAGAAACAAAGGAGAATATACAGAGATCTCTTCTTCAATTTTGCCTTCATATGGGAACTCACACACAGGCAATGTGCATGTTATAGCCAAGCTCTGGCTTAGTGCATACATTTGTCAGTGAGAAAATGTGTGTGTATACTGTATGTGTGAATAACAGGAGTTTAGCTTACAATTTAGTAACATCTAATGTGCATATGATTTTACTACACAATATAAATGAAAGAAATTAAATGTTATGTAGAAGCCTATTTTCCTGCAAACTATTTACATTGCCTCTGTCTAATTTATCCTGTTCATAGGGTTAGATCACCATACAGCATCTCATAGGTTTAGACCTGTAACATGTTTGAGGAGAGAGCAAATAAATGCAGTGTTTTTCAGTTTGCAAAGCAATGTACTTGCTGATTTTGCTTGATGGCCTTAGTGCCCTGGATGATGGCCTTGGTGCCCTGGCAAATTGGTCACCTTAAGGCCAAGTGACCTTGCCCCTAAAATTACAAAATTCTGTGCCTGGTACAATGCAATATTGTTGAAAAACAAATCTTCTTTGTAATGCATTACATTGCAGAAAGAATCCACTCAACTCATTGATATGAAAACGATTCTCCTCTTTAAAGGACAATTCCAATCTAGATCAGTTTCTTAATATAGTACTTTCAAAACATACCATAGATGATTTGTCATATACAATGCTGTGCCTGCCAATGCATCCGAGAACAACCAAGAGTACATTTCGGCCACTTTTATATCAGTCTGTACTTGAAAATACCACAAGGTTCTGCCCCCAGCATGTCGCTTCAAGTAATGTTGAATGAACCTAGTAACATTTACATAACCCTTCATGAAATGGTCCAGGAGCTATATGACCTATCTTGCTTCAGTAGGTACAGATTGAATAATTATCTGTGACAGATCATTTAAAATCATATCACATAATATGCACAAACATAAAAGATACATGCTAGCTAGCCAGCTAGCTATTTAGAGCTCCATCAGCTACCTGTGACATACAGCAAGAAGCCTGTGAGCTAGTTAGCTATTCCACTTATTATTGTGTTCATCTAGGTATATACAGTACAGAAACAACACACGGTAGATCATGCTGACGGGCACCTTTGCTCGGATAGGTGCTGTGTTTGACCCCCTTTCGCCTTCAGAACTGCCTTAATTCTACGTGGCATTGATTCATCAAGGTGCTGAAAGCATTCTTTAGAAATGTTGGCCCATATTGATAGGATAGCATCTTGCAGTTGATGGAGATTTGTGGGAGGCACATCCAGGGCACGAAGCTCCCGTTCCACCACATCCCAAAGATGCTCTATTGGGTTGAGATCTGGTGACTGTGGGGGCCATTTTAGTACAGTGAACTCATTGTCATGTTCAAGAAACCAATTTAAAATTATTTGAGCTTTGTGACATGGTGCATTATCCTGCTGGAAGTAGCCATCAGATGATGGGTACATGGTGGCCATAAAGGGATAGACATGGTCAGAAACAATGCTCAGGTAGGCCGTGGTAGGGCTGCGAGGTATGGCTTAAATTGAATGCACCGATATTTTTCAATTCTTTTGACGGTATCACAGTATTTAAAGCTATTTGATTTTTTAAACTTAATAAAGTTTTATGTAGCTTTCTTCGTAATGATTTTTGTTGGAACACCAATAAACAAGACTGAGTAAGTAAAAGTAGTGCTATTTTTTAAATCTTTATTAAATGCAGGAATACTAATAAATAACTTTGCAACCGCAAAAAACAAGCCTATCCACTGTCTATAGCTTTAGTACTGAACCGCGCCACCACATTGAAAATAAATAACACAATAAATAACTTAAATAAATTGCAAAGGCTGATGAATGATACCAAATAGAATAACAAAATAATGTAAATATTCAAGTAAACCAGGACAAGATAACAGCTTCAAATAAGGGCTTAGGTTTATGAATTACAAAAAAGTCCCACTGTCATTTAACTAGATTAACTACTGGTATAGAACGACAATCAGATTGGTTTCACAGGTTCTGGGCACGGAAAAATAGCCCTTGACCTCGAGCCAGACAACCCCCATAAGCTTTTTTCTCTTGTTATAACATTGGTCGAGTGGCTTAGTGCAGGCGCTAATGGAATCAAGCATGTGTATGCCGTCAATTGCATGCCAAAGGTGTAGGTGGCAGTGTAACGAAAGGCTGAAGCCCATGTTAGCCAATCAGATTCCTGAAAATAGCCAAATGAAAATATAAACATGGGTCGCACTTTTTCTGCAGGTGCAAGTTCTGGCGCATACTGTGACGTCGGCTGCCTAAACCTCGGCTGAAAACGTGCAAACTGAGTTTTCCAAAATCTCCACTTTGGCCGGAGTTTTTACAAAGAATCGTTTTCAAGGGCAAATTCTCTGTTTGCCTGTAAATGAAGGGCACATACGAAGGGAAATGTCTCAGTTTTTTAAAATAACTGTGTACGTGTAAATGGGGTCTTACAACCAAACCATGTCCACACTATCGACGTTCCACCCTTTTTAACAACACATTTTTCGCTTGCTGCTGCGCGGCTAATTCTACCTGCAATCTCCATTGTTTTTTTTCACCGTTTATCTAACTTCCAGGTGTTTGTTTCTCACGTGCGTTTGTGTGCGTCACGCTGTGGGCATTTTTGGGTTTTTAGGGGTGCGGTTTATTCCAAAATAAGATTATTCTCAGTTGTTACAGCTGGCGAAATGACATATGAAAAAAATACAGGTAACGAATATAGCAAACCGCTACATACATGAAGACCGGTATATAGTTTTTTCCGGTATACCTCCCAGCCCTAGGCCGTGGCATTTAAACGATGACCAATTGGCACTAAGGGGCCACCACCACTACCAGCCTGCAAAGTGGTAACAAGCCATGATGGATCCATGTTCTCATTCTGTTTACGCCGAATTCTGACTCTACCATCTGAATGTCTCAACAGAAATCGAGACACATCAGACCAGGCAACATTTTTCCAGTCTTCAACTGTACAATTTTGGTGAGCTCTTGCAAATTGTAACCTTTTTTCCTATTTGTAGTGGAGATGAGTGGTACCCGGTGGGGTCTTCTGCTGTTGTAGCCCATCCGCCTCAAGGTTGTTCATGTTGTGGCTTCACAAATGCTTTGCTGCATACCTTGGTTGTAACAAGTGGTTATTTCAGTCAAAGTTTCCCTTCTATCAGCTTGTAGCAGTCGGCCTATTCTCCTCTGACCTCTAGCATCAACAAGGCATTTTCGCACACAGGACTGCCGCATACAGGATGTTTTTCCCTTTTCACACCATTCTTTATAAACCCTAGAAATGGTTGTTCGTTAAAATCCCAGTAAGTGAGCAGATTGTGAAATACTCGGCCCGTCTGACACCAACAACCATGCCACGCTAAAAATTGCTTAAATCACCTTTCTTTCCCATTCTGACATTCAGTTTGGAGTTCAGGAGATTGTCTTGACCAGGACCACACCCCTAAATGCATTGAAGCAACTGCCATGTGATTGGTTGAGTAGATCATTGCATTTAAGAGAAATTGAATGGGTGTTCCTAATAATCCTTTAGGTGAGTGTAATCTGTCACTAAATCCTTTGAAATTGATCAAATGTTATACCACCTACCTAGCTCCAGTTCATACAGACTGAGCAATATTCTGTCAACGATACCTTTCAATTTTAAATTGCGTTCATCCAAGTACAGTGGGCTTCAAAATGACTGGCACCCCTGACTGGCAATGCACAAACAATACTGTAAAAAAGATAAACAATGCAATTATAGAGAAACTCAAAATACCAACATGTCACATGCTGTACTTTATTAATGTGTCAATGGAATCAACCAAAATCCTTATTGATTAAATAGAAAATCAGTGTCCTCCAAATCAAGGTTTCACAACCAATATTAAAAATTATTGGAAATAACATCTACCAAAATTAAAACAGGAATTAAATTCCACATATTTAAGTTAATCTAAGTCTAAAGGAACCAAATTGAGCCATTACATCACTTCCTGTTCCACTAGGGTATAAAAATGAGATAAGGTGCATGCAATATCCCATTGTCATCCAACACCACAAAGAAAACAAATGAACTGACAGATCAAAAGAGACAGATGGTCGTAGACTTTCATAAATCTAATAATGGCTACAAGAAGATCCACAAACAATTGAGTATACCACTGAGCACTGTCAGTGCAATTGTAAAAATTGCACATCCACAACTGCATCCTCTTTGGAAGGGTTGCCAGAAGAAAGCCCATTCTGACCCTAAGACACAGATGCAAGCGTGCACTGGCTGATTTATCACAATTTATTTGCATTTCTTTCACATCTAATGCAGTCAGATTCGCTGTGTTCAGTCTGAAGGAATCACTGCACATGGCTATGCACTTGTAATGACATTTTGAACATGTTAAGAGGCTAAAAGCCCGTTTAAAAACTTGCCCCATTTCAGCATAACAAATGTAAACTGGAGCAGGAGGATAACACGGTGTAGGCAACACAGACTGTTTGAGTTTGTCTCACTACTGTCAGCACTCCAAATTTCCTAACTACACAGCTACGTGTTGAAATCGCCCGGAATTCTCCTTTAAATTATTACTGGAAACTTTGATCTGGTCAGATGAGACCAAAATTGAACATTTTCATCAGATACAGCATCTACATGTTTGTCGTCAAATCAGAGAAGGAAAGGCACCTCATAACCACGGTAAAATATGGTGTGGGGTCAGTGATGGTTTTGGGATTTTTTAATTCCAGGGGCACTGGTCAAGATTGATGGCACAATGAATTCCACCAAGTATCGGGCAGTTTTGGCTGAGAATCTGGTTGGCTGGGACTTGGCCATAGGTGGACTTTCCAACAAAACACTGACCCAAAACAAACCTCAAGATCCACACAGAAATTGTTCTGTAACAACAAAATCAACGTTCTGCCGTGGACATCTCAGTCGCTGGACCTCAATCCAATCAAAACCTTTGGGCTGAGTTGAAGAGGAAAAAGAGGAATGGTCCAAAACCCTCCAAATGTGTTCCTTAACAATGTCAAACATTACAGGAAGAGACTCCATGCTGTTATTAGAGGTGGTTGCATTAAGTACCGTACTGAATAAGTTAATAATAATTATGGAACCTTGATTTTAGTGAAATTTCTTTTGTGTTAAATAATTGTATGAGTTTGGTTGGTTCCATTGCAACATCAATAAAGTACAGTGTTTCTCACATGTTAGTATTTTGAGTTTATCTCTATAATTATATTGTTTATGTTTTTAAAGTATTGTTTGTGCAATGCCAGTCAGGGCTGTCAGTAATTTTGGAGCCCACTGTATATATACAAACAATACCTGCTTGTTTATGCTAACCAGCTTCTAACCTCTGCTAGTGCTAGACTCTTTAAGCCTGGGTGGTATATCCAGTTCATTATTCAGGATACTGAAGGTTTCCATACACATTGGTCCATGAAAGTCAGATAATATAACAAACATAGAAATCATCTCCTTGGCTGGAGATGGTTGAAAGCAAAAATAGAGTCCTGTCTCACTCTTTACAACAAACACTTTCTCTCTGTGTTGCCATTGCTGGGCAGTTTTTTTAAACACCAGAAGTGCGAGTTCACTCAATAACTTCACCTTCAGCTGCTTGATTCTCCCAGATCCTGCTGTTGCCATATTTCAGGAAATCAACCGAACGCCTCCCCATAATCTAGCTCTAGTTTTCACAGTTTGGATACTTACGGTGTCCAAGTTTGGAATTACAAAATGCATTGAGAAGTTGTTTTTAGTGTCTTATGTCAGAAACATGACCGCCACAACAACCTTGTGGGGTTTAGTGGTCTGGAGGGATCCTTTAACATTACAGTGTCAAACATTAGACACAGCACTGTATTTTCACTTTTAAGATGTCTGATAGAGAGTGAGAAGTGCCTGTATATGTGTTTGCGTGCAACAGTGTCCCCTCCTGCGTAATAGTCTGTATTAACTAGTGCCAGGTCACAGTGTTCGACTGAGCACAGGGTGTCTGCCAGAGGTATCAACCTTTGGGCCGGACCACCATTATGTCAGCTCCCAGAGTTTTCCTTCTGGGAAAAATGTATGTCTCTGAGGGAGAGAGTTAGCTGTTTAGCCAGCACCGGTTTAGTGTGTGTAGGCAAAGTAGATGTGGAAGCAGAAGGGAATGGTTCACCTAAAGACTGAACAGCAGAAACACCTGACGTGCCTGAACAGAGATGCCTGCTGCAATATTTCTGCTGTTGGAGCTCAAACTCTTTGTTTTGTGAATCTTTATACATCTTTGCTTACTGGACAACTTGGACTTTTGCATGCTACCCTTTTGGAAAGTATTCAACATAGATTATTGCAATTGCTAGAGATTTTACTTTGAGGCATATGAGTCCAGCCAGCTGTCAGTAAGCCTGTGAATATCTACTCTACAATACCACAGTCTTTTTTCTTAATGCTTTCCTATGAAGCTCTATGTTTTCACCCGGGTTTTGCAGTGCTATGGGATTACACGATCCGCTTTAGTGAAAGAGGCAAGCTGACCCAATAAAAATGACTAATGACCTAAATAATTATTTCAACAGTCCAAATGTCTGATGTTTAAGATAATGTTATTGTTCAAGACACTGAAGCAGGTCCAATCAAGATGGATGCTCATGTAGTTTCAGGGAGCGGGGACAACGTGAACCTCGTTCCAGACTCATTTGTGAGGCTTTGAGGCAGGCGTACTGTTTGTCTTACTCAACTCCTCTTCCCGAGAGTGTAACCAAGGTTGTTTAGCTTGCGCTCTCCCATAATATAGATCACACGGTGCAAATGGCACTTCTCGTTTCCTCTGCTCATTAGAAAAACATTGACCGTTTTAGAACATCCCTGGCGGTCGTTTTGTTGCTCACATCTACAGTAATAGTGTTCTAATGCTTCTCTTGCTTCAGCTGGATTGTTGTTCAAACTGTGTCACTGGCTGTTTTAGTTGGATTTCTTCCCCACTTTCATACTAATCAAATTGTACAGAACCATGTCTTGTCTCTCCATTAGAAGGGCAAAGTGTTAGACCTAGGGTGGTGGTGGCCAGACATGGAGTAGTCATTCTGTTAGGTTCTCAGGCTTCCAACCTCAGCTGGACTGTGACTTCTTGTCAAGTTTAGAAGCATGGGGTCTGTGTGGCATAGTGGGCTTGTCATGATAGTCAGTGGTTGGAGCCTGACTATGGCTTCTCCAACTTTGCCCAGACCTCCAGCACGAGGCAGCACAAATTAGCATAGCGCTGCTCAGGATTTGTAAATCAGATTCTCTACTTTGCCACGCCACTCTCCAGTGACTCCTTGTGTGCATATCAGGTGCCTGTAAAATCCATCCTGGAGTAAAGTTAGTAAGTGTCAATCATCCCACACATGATCTAACTAAAGGCATGTGTTTGCGTGAACCATGTGAGCACTCTTCACCATCCCGCGTCTGTCTGGGGGAGTTGCGGAACAGGGTTAGTGGGAAGAACTGGTCAAGACCAATTGGAAGGGGAGAAAATGGGTAAGAATAATAAATACATTTAAACGATAAGAAGCATACGCTCAGGGAGAAAGATAACAGTGACTAATCCTTTGCGAGAAAGACAGAAAATGTTGAGCGTCTGCTGAGATCTTCACCTGGGATAACAAACTGCAAACTGCAGGCAACAAAGTGTTTGACATTTAGAGAAGTTATGTGCCGTTGTTAGATGAGACCTGTGGGATCACCTAATCAGTTCACGTCATTCCCATCGTTACCATTGCTTTTTTATTTCTCAGAAGTTTTTGCTAAAGTGTGCTGCTCTGGTCACAAGAAATGCCTTTAAGACATAATGCCCTGCCTTTATCAAAGAGGTAAACAATGTTGTTGGATCATACAGTGGTGCTTTAAAGTTTGTGAAACCTTTAGAACTTTCTGTATTTCTGCATAAATATGACCTAAAACTTTTTCACACAAGTCTAAAAGAAACCAATTAAATGAGACAAAAATATTGTGCTTGTTCATCTTTTGAGCACAACAATCCAATATAACAAAAGTGAGTACACCCCTCACATCTGGACATTTTCACTTAGGGGTGTACTCACTTTTGTTGCCAGCAATTTAGACCTTAATGGCTGTGTGTTAACTTATTTTGAGGGTACAGCAAATTTACACTGTTATCCAAGCTGTACACTCACTACTTTACATTGTAGCAAAGTGTCATTTCTTCAGTGTTGTCACATGAAAAGTGATAGTCAAATATTTACAAAAATGTGAGTGGTGTACTCACTTTTGTGAGATACTGTATCTGTGAGTTGCAAAAGTATGTGAACCTCTAGGATAAGCAGTTAAGTTGAAGGTGAAGTTAGTCAGGTGTTCTCAATCAATGTGATGACAATCAGTTGTAAGTGAGAACACTGTTTACTTTAAAGGACAGGGATATATCAAAGTCTGATCTTCACAACACATTTGTGTAAGTGTACCATGGCACGAACAGAGGAAATTTCTGAGGATCTCAGAAAAAGAGTTGTGGATGCTAATCACATGCTAAACAGTTACAAAACCATCTCTTAAGAGTTTGGACTCTACCAATCCACAGTCAGACAGATTGTGTACAAATGGATAGTGACAGCCAATCAAAGCCTTCTGAAGCATTTGAGGCTTCCATCAAATTGGCCCGAAAATCAATTTCTCGAGGTTTTGAACTCACAACTGACACCTGCTGGTCAGAATTAAATATGGGTTGTCAGATACTGATAGACATTGTCCCCCAATGTTTTCATTGACTGGATAACTGAGTAGGTTAGACCGAATAGAGAGAAATTGGTTGTTCATTGATCAAGCCCCAAGACAGGCAGACATTTTAGAAATCCAAAAATGTAAATGAACCTTGGGACAGTGATTTTTTATTTTTATTACTGACTTTAACTACTTTGCTCAACTTTTAGAGTGATGTACAGGAATAAAAAATGTAAAGACTTTAGCAAGAAAGAAAGACACCGTGCCAGTGGATGTTCTCATCGGCAGTCTGCTTTGTCCGATGACATTAATGCTTTGGGCAACATTTATCACATTGTGATCATTCACAAAAGAGTTAGCCTATCCATTGCATCATTAAAATGTTACATAAAAAATGGATTGGAAGTTACAAATGCAGTGGTGCTGATTTTTCAACACAATAACAAATATTAAAAAGTACAAATTCATATGAGTAAGCACACTGTTATCACTGTCCATTGAAATACAAGTTGAGCTAGTAGCAGTATACTAACTGCCGCTCTCCATAATGGATCATTTGCTGAACAAAGATACTAATTTAAATAGCATTCATTTTAAATGCAGGAAATAAATATAATAATATAGTTTGAACTTGTCATTTTGGTCCAAGATAATTTTAGCTGTGTTGGAAACATTTTTTGCAGCAAATCGATACATATTAAAAAATATGTTCTGGTAAAAAAAATCACTTTCACGACCTAATATATAATATTTTTTAATTTAACCTTTATTTAACAATCTAAAAGCGTACTATTGTCTCATTTCCAAAATGTACATAGGGGTGTTTTTAATGGTTCTACATCGATTCAGAAATAAATGAGAATTTAAGTGAACTGACAAAAGAGCTAATTGAAAAAGCTCCCTAATTGAAAAGCCATACGGTTTTACGAACCAGCACCGCAGTTCACAAACCCTTGTGTGACGTCCGAAGCCTCAAACGTCATCACTCACATGGTATTGATGCACCGAAGCTTCAGTCTTTTCCCTTCGAACATACTGGGTTGAATTCCCGAGACAAGCCTCAAGCTGTCGGTGATGTGCTTCCCATCAGTACAAATGGAGGTCATTAAAGACCATTGTTACCCTCTCCAAGAGTGTTCGACCAACAAAGGTCATTCTAAGAGCAAGACGTGTCATAGTATGCAAGGTCACAAAGTAATTCTAAGCAATTAAAGGCCTCTCTTACATTGGCTAATATGTTAATGAGTCCACCATCAGGAGAAGACTGAACAACAATGGTGTGCATGGCAGGGTTGCAAGGAGAAAGCCACTCCTCTCCAGAAAGAACATTGCTGCCCGTCTGCAGTTTGTTCAAGGTCACATTGACAAGCCAGAAGGCCATCTGAACAAACTATTTATACATTTAAATTTGTATACCTTCCAACTACAGGAAATGAAAAATGCCTGTGTCTTGACTAATCTGATTATATTGTGTCATATAGTCCAGGTTTTTAACACAACTCGCTTTTCTCTGTAAGAAATGTACATTTTACAACAAGACCTTGAGATAGTATCATTAACTTTGTATTTCCAATCTTAAATGTAGTACATTTTATTCAAAACTGAAATGTAGTTCACCTGTAGATGAGCCCCATTCACTGTGGGGTTTATCTGTCAATTGATCAACTACAGAGCTATCCATGGTGCTGATGACTGTGATAGAATTAGCTTGATAGCAGATAATTGGCTGGGTAGTTCCCTCTGACGAAATCACTATTATAGGCATCTCATCAGACCTATAGTATACAAGACCTAAGCAGAAACCTTCAATTAAAGATGAGCTGAAGTAAACACTTTTTTATTTTATAATAGTTGGAGAACTTTGAGTTCATTCATTTGAAACAAAGGCATAAGAAAAGCATTAGATACATACATAATTCTCAATTTCTACCAGTATAGTGCTTGTTTGCCTGTGATGTAGGCATATAAATAACACTTCCGGTTTGAATGGGAATACTGGGGTGATGTAATTTTTTTGCGAAGGAACATTTGTAGATTTTTACTGGAAGGCATAAATCCCTTTTTACTACAACAATCCCTTTTTCCTGAAAGAATTGAAGCCTTGGGATATCTGTGTGCACATCTCCTGGACAACTTACAGAAGTGAGATAAATCACACACAGGCATTAAGTGCTTTCCTAGAAAAAGATGACACTGATCATGAAAGGCTTGTGGCCTGCTCACTGAGTATATATTTACTACAGAGCCTGGGGAAAGTTATGTTGCATAGAAACTTGGGGCTTTGCTTTTTCAACATAGAGCCAACTTGATGAAAACTGCCGGTTGTTATATTTATACATGCCATTAATGTGTGTAATCCGTTGTTTTGTGTCCTGCCAGCATCAAGCTTTTGGTACTCTGCTGCACGCCACCGCTGCTCACAGGGGGTGGCTAGACTCCGGAAACTATTTTTAGCATCTATGTGCGTCTCATTCCAGTACTGCTTAATGTGTCGCTTTCTTTTTTGAAGTTCATAATTTGTTATATGTCGTTAAGCTTTAAATCTGATTATTTAAAAATGTCAGTCTTCTGACAGGGAAAGCAATAGTCTTTGCATGAGGGTGGGTCCACTTTATTTCAACTTGTTTGGCTAAGAAAATTCCTGGTTTTCAGCTCTTTTCTGGCCTAACTAGAGACAAATCTATACCTGTAGCAGAATGTCAGTGTAGACTGAACAGATTTCCCTGTAACTGATCTGTATAGGATCAAGTAGGAGATAAATACATTCCAAAATATAACGCTGTTATCCCCTCTTTTACTGTCATATTGTCCAGCTATACACTTCCATTCATTGTTTATTGCCTGTTTTCTCAACAGGGTTTGGGACTTGGACGGTAGTGAAGCCACCATATTCAGATTGCGCTCCCCTGGCGTCAGTGTGTGCTGGCATCCAGAAGACATCTTCAAGGTTTGTATTCTCACTGCAATGTCCAGTTTCAAAATAAGTTTAAAGACATTTTAGACTTTAAAATAATTTGTGCATAAAAATGTACTGACGTTAAACCCCTGGCCTCCATCCAGCTCATGGTGGCTGAGAAGAAAGGGACAATCCGCTTCTATGATCTGGTCACCCAGCAGGCCATTCTGTCTTTAGAATCTGGGCAGTCGCCGCTCATGTCGGCCGACTGGTGCCTCACGAACACCATCAAAGTGGGCGCGGTGACAGGTAGCGACTGGGTCATCTGGGATATTACCCGCTCCAGGTAATTGGCATGTCTTTAGGAACAAATTAGGTTCTCTGAGCAGATTTCAGTTCTCAGATAGGATTACAAGATTGTTTTTCAAAACTAAAAAGAAATTGATTCTGATCTTCCAGATATAAATAAAGATTTGACAAACCAATTTCTGTTTTTATGTTATTACCTCAAAGGTCATTATTATAGTTTCACAACAACAAATTCTATTATTGTGATCCCACTATTGGATGGATTGGATTTAGCGTGCTAAAATGCAAGAAAGGCCATGACATGTTTGTATTATTTTAATGTTTTATGTTAAAATGATCACAGTATATGTAAAATAAATACACCTACTCAGTGATGAAGTCTGTGATTTTGCCCATTGGTTGTAAATGTGGCACTCTTAAGCCAAAACGGGTCACTGAATATGTTGTAATATATCATATATTTGTGCCCAATATCACAGAAACCTCTGACTTAAACTTGGTATTTCCTGGATAACTGAGGTATAACAGTAATTCTACTTAGAGATTATGTACTGTACATGTAAATAGAATTTTACTGATCCAGGTGGAAATGGAAGGTTTAAAACAAAACATTTTTGATTAACAATGTCACACACTGCATCTTTACCTGCAAAGCTTATAATCTGTCTTCTTGATGTTGTGGTATCAGGAGTAAGATGATCCTATTTTGAAACAGGCTCAAACTCATCCAGAACAGGATTTTTATGACAATTACTGTACTCCGATAATTGTCATCCAGAAAAATATAGATTTGAACAATCGTTCCGAACGTCTACGTATTACCTCTATTTCATGCTGTGTAACACTACTGCAGTATTAATCCAGAGATTTGCTAACTGTTGTTTGTTTGTAGCTACCCACAAGAGAAGAGACCTGCCCATGTAGAACGAGCAGGGACCTTCAGGTATATTTATCCATGCTCAAGTCTTCTGTCATTCAGAGAATTTTGATGTATTTTAAATGGCTGTGGTGGCAATGATATTAAAAGAACCTGTCTTGCAGATGGTCTCGGGCCAATGAGAATCTGTTCTCAACAACAGGATGCCCTGGCAAGATCAACAGTCAGTTACTAGTGCATCACCTTGGTCACCCGCAGGTTTGTAAGCTCTGTATACGTTTGTGTAAACTGTTGAGTATTTGTGGGGTTGTGTTGTGATCAGGTAATGTAGTATGCTTCATGGTCTCGATTTCTTATATGTTTAAGCAATAAGGCACAAGTGGGTATGGTATATGGCCAGCATACCACAGCTAGGAGCTGTACATAGGCACAACGCATTGCAGGGTTCCTGGAGACAGCTCCTAGCTTTGGTACATGGTGACATATCACAAAACTCCAAAATGCCCTATTGCTTTTATAAACTGGTTTCTGGAAAGTGATGTCATACCATAATTGTGGTATACTGTCTCATATACCTTCGCTATCAGCCAATCAGCATTCAGGATTCAAACTATCAGTTTTTAATGTCATTTTTTTTTGCAGCCGGTGATGATTGGATCAGCCGTGGTGGGGGCGGGTCTAAGCTGGCACAGGTCTCTACCACTCTGTGTTATTGGTGGTGACCGAAAGCTCTCCTTTTGGATGACAGAAATGTAGTCTAGCCACTCCCAATGGACGGATAGTAGGCAATGCAACTTGATTTGAAACTGTTTGACCTCAGCTGTGGTCCAATATTTATATTTTTGTAATCTCTCAATAAAATGTTGTTTTACATGTTTGGTTTGCTTTGGGTTTTCTAAATTGGAGGTTTAGACATCCTGGACCTTCGATTTCTTCCTTGGTCAGACACCTAACTACCCAGGTCATCCCTAGACAAACAGATGGGCCAGACATTTCTTTGTAGACGCAGGCTGGTATTTTGTGCCCTTCACAGAAGCGTTATATCAGATGTTCTGCCAAGTGGCTCAGGGTTAGCTGCAGGTCACAGGAATGTGTGAGCTCAAGGCTGCCAGCACGGTCAACCCACATCAGTCCAGAATTGCACACTGGCAAACGACCAGACACATTCTCACCCAAACGCGTTCACACACCAACGCGTAAGTCCCGTTGCAGCTGTAGAGGCCTATACTGCCGGCTGGCAGAGGGGACTTATCTCCAGAGGAGAGCAACCCTAGGAAATGTTGAAAATCGCAAGCCACACATCTTTTCGTAGTGAGTGTAGATGATCAGTGCTATTGGACAGTCGATGCCAGACTGTTCCCATCAAATAACAACAAGTTATTGTATCCTGTATCATGTCCCCTGTGTGAAAATAGAAGTTACTGTAATATAACTTATATGTCTAATAAACTACAGACGGTAAGCGTGCAATGATAAATCATTTTGTGACAGCTGATCATTGGTTTGCACAGATGGAGTTTGTTTACTCTGATGATCCAGCCTTTTTGAATGAGCGGTGTGTGTCAACAGGCCAATAATGACATTATACTCATTAATGAATGGGCCATATAAACTGGCTCAATAATGACATTATACTCCATTAATGAATGGGCCATATAAACTGGCTCAATAATGACATTATACTCATTAATGAATGTGCCATATAAACTGGCTCAATAATGACATTATACTCCATTAATGAATGGGCCATATAAAC
>JACXGM010004628.1:0-37375 GCA_016801145.1 Umbra pygmaea | reverse complement strand
GATTTTGCTCTGAGGAAGCAGAATCTATAGATCATCTTTTTTGGTACTGTCCTTATGTTGCTTGTTTTTGGTCACAGGTAAAAGAATGGATGAACAAATGCAATATTTGCTTTGAATTGACGTTACAAATAGCAATGCTTGGAGACTTAAAATGTAGTAGTCAGGCAATTAATAATTTGATAATTATTTTGGCAAAGATCTTTATCTTTAGTTCTAAATTGGTGGAGTCATTGACAATAGAAAGGTTTTATAATTATGTGAAGCATCACAGTAGAGTAGAAATTTATATGGCTAATGGTAACCCAATATGGCTTTGGTTAAAAGATAGATGGACAGTGTTGGGTGTGGATGAGGTATGGAGCAAATGAAACTGGAATATGTAAAACGCACAAGATTTGTAAATATTGTAAATAACACAAATTGTATAAGCTAGAGATAATATTAAAATGGCATAGGTAATTGGTCTCAACATTTGGTCACGGTAGGTAAGGGTTGGGATGGGTGTGGAGTGTAGGGGCAATAATAATAATAATAAAAAAAATAAAAATAAAAAAGTGGGATTGGAAATGATGCACAATATAGAACAATGACAACCATGTTGTCAAATACTGAAGCTGACCTTTCCCCCCCAAAAAAAAGAAAAAAAGAAAAAAAAGGAAAAAAAAAAGAAAAGAAAAAAAAAAGAGAAAAAAAAAATATTGGCCGGGAGAGAATTCCAAAGCTTTGGAACATAGAAAGAAAATGCTCTATCACCCCTAGAACGCAGAAGTGTTTTAGGAACAACCAAGAGACCACTCTGAGAGGAACGCAGATTACGACGTGGTGTGTAGGGCATTGATAAATCAGACAAGTACTGAGGAGCCAGATTGTGCAAAGCCTTATATGCCAACATAAGGATTTTAAAATCAATATGATACCTGACAGGAAGCCAGTGCAAAGACTCCAAAACAGGGGTGATATGATCCCTACCCTTTACCCCAGACAAAATTCTGGCAGCTGAATTTTGTAGATATTGCAATTTGTCAATTGATGATTTAGATACACGAGCTAGAAGACCATTACAGTAGTCAACACATGTAAAAACAAAATAGTTTATCAACCTCTCAGCAACTGAGAAAGACAACATAGGATGTAGAAGTGCAATATTTCTAAGGTGATAAAAGGATGTCTTAACCATATTCTGCACTAAAGGCTCAAATGACAGTGTGGCATCAAATATGACACCAAGATTTTTTTATTTGCTCTGGAACTCCAAAGCAACGCCGTCAACAGACAGGGCAGGAGACCCAGTCTTTTGCAGTTTGATGAGGAGATCCAAGGAGCATTATTAAGTATATTAAAGTAAATTAAAGTATATTAAAGTCTTAGGCACAATAATTCTTTATCGAAGATGCTTTCAAAGCGTCTGTGAGATCTGTGAGATCTGCCACACCTTTTAGTTCAGTTTCTACACCCATTTCTTTTTCAGTTAATCAGTTTGGTTCAACTCATTGTGTGATTTGTCATTATCATGTGCTGTAAAGCTTTGTTTCACATGCACTACACCAGGTATCTTCAACCCTGGTCCTGGAGAGCTACTGTCCTGTTTGTTTTCACTCCAACCCTGATTTAGCACACCGGATTCTAATAATCAGCTGGTTGATAAGCTGCATGAGGCATGGTTTGAAAACCTACAGCATGTAGCTCTCCAGGACCACATATCCACCTACAATTTAATCAGATTTTCATCTGAATAGTGTTCTACTAACCTGTTAAAACAGGTGCCCTGTAAAGGGACGGCCGTTAAACATCTCCAAAAAAACCTTGTTAGGTTCAAATTGTAAGCAAGCATTTGCATCTAATTGTCTGATGTCCTAAGCTTCAATATTATTACATTTTTTATCTTTATTAAATAGGGCCCCAAATTGAAATTTACGACACTATCCATAAGAATGAAATACTGTTACTTTCCATCCACTGTATCAACTGTCTGGATTTTAAACCAGGCAAAGGGGTTAATAAGGCAATGTCCTTCATATGGCTGTCATGTCATGGCCACGATCTTGAATGGGAAACAAACCGGAACTTCAGACCATGCTCCACATTTCTGTATGGTTATCCCCGTTTTCCTGAAATCGAAGTGATTCCACATGGCGCGTTACGCTCATTGGCCAGCCTGCATCTGGGTTACGATCACATCGTTGTCTGTCCTTTTTCTTCAGGGCTCTGTTTCTAATCAGCATAAAGGAAGACAGACACATTGAAGTCGACCCCACAGCCTCACAATCCGAGGGGGGCCCCATCTAAACTAAGCTCAGCTGTATCTAATCTCTAAGTGATCCAAACTGGTTTTCCAGTCGACTTCTAAACATGGAAAATGTGTTTATTTTGTGGTAATGCAGACTATTTAACGTATCCATGTCTGCAGGGTTGACAGTGGAACCTTGTTAAACAATAGATTGTCAATGTATATATATATATATAGTATATAATGAGCTTCCAGATCCTTCTACCCATGCACAGTGTTTTTCTGTTCAATAGAGCCTAGAATGGGGGTAAAGACATGCATACATCATTAGATAACACACAGGTTCCCACAGCTTACCCTGGAGTAGTTAACATGACTGGTTTGAGTTCACTCCTCAACGGAGCACAATTGAAATAGTCTGACGTTTGCACTTGTAGACTGACCACTTCGTTTCAAACCACAGGTTTTCAATAATATTCAAACACGGAGACTGAGATGGTCATTTAAAAACATTGATTTTGTGTTATTACAATCATTTCTGTGTTGATTATGATGCATATTTGGGGTTATTGTCTAGTTCAAATGTCTGTTTTTGGGCTCAATTATTCAGGTATTTATCAGAACTCACCATGCCATCAATCTTCACAAGGGAAGACACGTAACAAACCAATCATCCACCACCATATTTTATTTTGGGTCTGTGCGTACACAGTGCTTTCCCTTGTATGCCATCCCTTTTTGTTCATGTTACGTCCCCAGTCTGAGTGTATCTCTCTGTGCCCTGTTTTGTGTTGGTGTTCTGTGTGTGTTTGTTCTGTGTGTGTTTTTTCTCTGTGTGTTTGTTTTGTGTGTGTTTGTTCTGTTCAGTTTGTTCTGTTCAGTTTGTCTGTTCCATCATCATCACTCTCACCATTTATCAATGACTCCTTCCTAACATAATCCAGATCACCTGGATCCAATCATCAACAGATATCCCATCATGCCCTTCCTCTGTATAAAATGTGCCATTTCGTGTTTTTTTTTAGTTTAACTTTTGTGTTTAACTCTCTCTCTCTCTCTCTCTCTCTCTCTCTCTCTCTCTCTCTCTCTCTCTCTCTCTCTCTCTCTCTCTCTCTGGTTGCTTTCTATGTTTGTTACATGGCTGTGGTTTAGTAGGATATAGTTATGTTCTGTATATTATTGTGTTTTGAGTGAGCGCTTTGTGTGCTTCGTTAGTTAGTGTATTTGTGTTGGGAGATTGGACAAGTTAGAGGAGGAATGTTTTGTTCATTTCATTTCTTTGTTTTGGTCCCGTCCAACCTCCATTTCTCTCTAAAATATTATTTATTACCGTGGCAATAAAAGCCCTGTTTATACAGTTGTGTCTGTCCTTACTCACACCTATGACCCCATACGTCTTGCTGACTACTGGGGGTCCCTGAGCAGTGAGTCAGGTGCCCTTTCTTTAAGGATCTAGATCAGGGGTGTCAAACCGGTTCCAGAGAGGGCCAAGTATATGCTGGCTTTTGGTCTTTCCTTTCAATTAGAGCCCAATCAAGACCTAGATTGCCAGGTGAGGGGAGATCTTAACCAATTAGTAACCTATTCAATCAGTCAGGTACAAGGTAAGAGCGAAAACCAGCATACACTTGGCCCTCCGTGAAACCGGTTTGACACCTGTGATCTAGATTGTGACACTTCACCAAACTTGCTGATGACACCCCAGAGGGGTAAGATTGTTGCCTCATCTGACCACAACATGTGACCCCATTTCCAGTTCCGATAATGGCTGGTAAAATTAAGGGGCTCCATTTTGTAGGTTGGGCCCAGGGAATTGGAACCGGTTATGGGCTTACAGGTTGTGGAGACTGAGATCAACTAATAAACATCATTTCATAACAGACACCAATTTCTTTGGTTTTATTTTAAATATTCTATAGGGTGCCAATCATTTTAAACCTGTTTTAAAACATGATTTTGTTGAAATTAATGTCGACGGCTCATCATACGGCTCAGTGTGCGACTCATTGTTATACATTTTGCATTCACTTTTGTCCAATATTATGACGTTTTTGAGTTGATTGTGGTTACACATTAATACAATGAAAATGCTATTTACAAAGACAATAATGGAATGTTTAAACAAATATACACAGATAAAAGAAAATTAATTTGAATTGTTCATACCAGTGGAGGATAATGGAGGACGGCATCTTAATAATATCTTGACCGGAGTAAATGTAACAGAGTTTATTTAATTTTAATTTATTAGTAAAACAAATAAAAATGGCACTGACAAAAATATTGGGACACTATTTTGTTGCACAGCCTCAGGAGATAATAACTGCAATCAAGCACTGTCTGTACTGTAGCTCTGAAGAATATATCTCGACTGGTAGTTGGGCCCACTCTTCTTGAGCAAACTGCTCCAGTTTTGAGGGGTGCCTTTTCCTAAATGCGATTTTCAGATTTTTCCACAGATGTTCAATGGGATTTAAATCAGGACTCATCGAAGCCCACTTCGGAACGGTCTTATGTTTTCTTCTCATACATTCTTGGGTGCTTTGTGAGTTATGCTTCGGTTCATTATCCTACTGGAGTTCCCACGACCTTTGACTGAGACAAGCTTTCTGACACTGGGCTGTACGTTTTGTTCTAAAAACATGGAGTTTTTGTGATTTACCAAAGAGTACTACTTTTGATTAATCTGTCCATAGGGCATTCTTCCAGAAGGATTGTGGCTGTCCAGATGCATTTGTACAAACTCCAGTCTGGCTTTATGTGTTTATTTTAGAAGTGTGATCATCCTGGGTCTTCTACCATGGAGTCCATTTTATTGCAACAGATGATCTGACTTGAAACTGTTGTTGGGCTTGAACATTTGCTTCGATCTGTTTTGAAGTTTTCCTTGGTTCTTGGTCCACCGTTTGAATACATTTCCTCTTCCTTCTTAAGTTAATTTCCCTCTTACACCCACTTCCAGGAATGTTGGCTACATTCACTTAGGACTTGAACTTATTAATATTGGCAACAAGGAATATCAAGCTCTTTAGAGATGGTTTTGTAGCCTTTACATTGACAATGGTTCGCTCTTACCTTATTTTTAACCTCCTCAGGCAACAATTTTTTTGTCTTCTGTTTTCCATTTTGTCTTCTGTTTTCCATTTTGTCTTCTGTTTTCCATTTTGTCTTCTGTTTTCCATTTTCAGTGTGATTCACACAATGACACAATACAGCAGAGTGAGAACTTTTCTCCATGTTCTGTAAACCACCTAAATGAGTGATTATGCGATTGAAGACACCTGTGATACTCATTAAAATGAGATTGGTCTGCATGAGGTTTCACTACAATTCAATTATTACATAAAACTTCTAAAGGGAATCAATAATATTGCCATGGCCAATTAAGTATGTCTTTATGGAATAAGCCAGTATCCTGTTCTTTTCACAGCTTTTTTGTGGCATGGTTGCTGGTGCCAGACGTGCTGGTCAAGTATTTCAGAAAGTGCTGATCTACTGAGATTTTTAGAGAATGGTCAGAAAAAGAGAAAAAATCCAGTGAGCAGCAGTTCTCTGGGTGAAAATGCCTTCAGGTTGGCAGAGGTCAGAGAAAAATGGCCAGAGTGGTTCAAGCTGATAGAAAGCTGATAGAAAGTATTTTATTTTAGGCTTTGGTGCACTCATGAGATATTATTTATACAATGATTTATATTTTCTGTTGAAGTCCATTGCTACAGCAACATTAAAAAAATAAAATACAATAATAATATACAATAAAATGTCAAATCCTTATACATTAAGAAAAGGTATAAAAAAATAAAAAAGCAACATATGAGCGATTTAGATTTTCTTATGGGCTACAGAGCATTAAGGTTCAGATAAAGTCCACTATTTAAAATAATTCCCTAAATGATATGATGCAACATTATAGAGCACATAAAACAGCACAGTCTTGAATGGATCGTTTATATTAAAGACTCATGCTCATCTGAAAGTGAGAAACCACAACTCATTATGACCCCATTGCAGTTCCTATTCAAATAGCAAAATAGGTACTGCACAGTGTAGGAAATTATTGTCCAATTTAATAATATTTTTCAGATATTTATACAGCTTTTGTAATCTAGTCACTGAAAGACAAAAGTAGTTCTGTTCTCACTTCGTAAAATGTAACATATTGACCCCTTAAAGAAGTATGTATAAAGTATATATGTTTTACAGTATAAAAGTATTTTCTCTCAGGAAATCCAACCAGGGGGGTTGTGGAGATCCCCTTGAGATGTGGGGGCTTTTATTGACAAAAGCAGCCATTTGTATTTGCCTTCTGTTTTGTTGGGATGACACTTGTGTTTGTGTTGTTATGGTGAATGTGTCAAATAAGGAGGTGGGAGGTAAGATGACAAGGAGGATCTAGGCTGGTTAATTACTCTTGTTTTCCTATCCCTACATACTCCAGCTTCATCTCATACCTTAGCATAAGCTGGGAAAGAGGACAACACCGACAGACAGACAGACAGACCGACAGACAAAAATTTGAACCAACTAACTCAAGACAGACCAACCAACCTTTCATTTCCTTGGGCACTAACATGTAGATCAAGGCAACAAGCAGGAGTCTTAATACAAGTGCAACGTTAGATTATCAGTGGAGAATTTATTGCAGAATTCGTATACAATCCAAAAAATGTACAGATGAATTTACATAGAAATAGTAGGTGAGAGAACAATGGCACATTGAGCTTGTGCTAGTATTGTGCCTTTTCAATAACTTACCCACTTAACACCAACCATTACAATGTGTTCCTTCCAATACACTTGTTAATTACAAATATCTGAAGCTGTGTATCAAACAAATACATGGACAATGATGTAAACATCACATTAACGTAAAATAATACAAACACAGGAGGAACCAACGAATGAGTACTAAAAACAAACCAATCCACAAAAACGGCCCTCAGACATTCTTTCTCCTTTGCTGAATACATTCATTTGTCTTAGTTATTAAAGTAGTACATTTTACAAAGTAGCTTATACAAAGTATATTAAAAGTATGAATAGTCATCCTCCTGGATCCCACAGAAAACTTACTTTTTAAAGCTAAGCAGGCTCATTCCTGGTTGATCCCAGCCTGGCAAGCGAGACCCACATCAAGATGTTGGGTCTGGGAACTCACCACTGGCAGTGCTACATCCGAGGGGTGGGATAAACGGTTGTCTTTCAAATTCCCTATGCACACAATAGGATAGCGCTACAACCAACCAGAGCAACGAAGTGTCCGGTCGGCAAAACTCAAAACACATCTTCCTTTTGTATGAATGACTTCAGTCTACAAGAGTCACGGCCAAAGCTAATTCGAAAGACAGCTGTTTGCCAGCAGCAGCCACCATTTCTTTGTTTTCCCATAATTACGTTAAGCCCGCCCACCGACTCTATACACGTTGTGATTGGCCTGACCAGAATTTTGTTTTTCCAGCTCGCAAGTTAACGGAGAGTTGCTAGACTGACCCTAGCTCCAAATTATATTTGCTACCGCTAGGGTGCGTCTAGATTTCTAGGCTAGGCTGATCCCTGACTGGAAAACCTGATCTGGCTGGTACTTGAGTTGTAGGGCCAGAAGGGGGGCTCTTCCCTCTGGTCGAAAAATAAATGCCCCTGGGCAGTGAACTGGACATTGCCTTACATAGGCTGAAAGGTTTGTAGCAGCTAAAAAGGTCAATACTTCTTCAGTAAGAGAATTCTACAAGCTCTTATCTCTTCTAAGGTCATATACTATATCTAAACCGTGTGAGTTGAGCTAATATTAACGCCTTACAGTTATGGTTGAGAAAAAAGCACATGGAAATTAAATAACAGTAGGTGTGCAGATGATTCAGTGGTTAGGGAAGCACACTTGAAGTCAGAAGGTTGCCAGTTTGATTCCCGACTGTGCCAAATGTCCTTGGACAAGGCACTTTACCCTAATTGCGCCCAGGTTGTTGCTGTTTATTTTTATTTATTTAACCTTTATTTAGGTGGGACAACTGAGAAGAAGGTTGTTGCTGTAAATAAGAACTTGTTCATAGTCAACTTACCTGGTTAAATAAAGGTAAAATTACAAAAATGTAGACTTGTCAGTGTGTGTTTATGTAAATTGCATTTGTATGAAGTTGGAGAATTGTTACCATTCTCAAATTCATAGAGATATGGATGCTGGGTTTTCATGGAGTTTTAATGAAATTTTAGGCTTTGGTGCCCTCATGAGATATTATTTATACAATGATTTATATTTTCTGTTGAAGTCCTTTGCTACAGCAACATTAAAAATATAAAATACAAAATTAATATACAATTAAAAAAATGTCAAAATTATACATTAAGCAAAGGTATAAAACAATGAAAAAGCAACATATGAGTGATTTAGATTTTCTTATGGGCTACAGAGCATTAAGGTTCAGATAACTTTGTAGGACATTCCATGAATGGGGGATTATAATATTTGTGTTTTTTACCAAATTTCAATGCGCCAGTGGTTTTCTTAAACTACAGTACAGGGTATTAGGATTACTATTAGGAATAGTATTAGGATTATGTTTGATCAGGTTTGGAATCAGGAGCATGTTGGAATTAAGGTAAAATAAAATGTATGTTTCTGCAGTACAGCCTTTATATACAAACACTAATTAATGGCCCTTCTGGAAGTCATTCAGGCCCCGCCAACTAAATGTATAAAGATATATTATCAGTCTTAGTGACAGCATGCTGCTACTGTACATATTTTATTGCCACCTTGTGGGGAAAAGCTGTCTTACACTGTCTTGCTCATGGACAAAAGGGCAAATGTAATGTTTCAAAAAACTACAAACACAAAAATGTTTTAGGGCCAGTAAACTTTAGGAACATCACCTTAAATAATACAAAATATAGAAAATAATAGAATAGCAAATTCGACATTTTAAGGACAAAATAATGATTTGTATTTTTGGAAATTGTTTCTATTGTCCCTGTATTATTCCTGTGTTCGGTAAAAACATTTATATAAAAACGATTTTTTAAAATCTACTTAAACATTCAGGCCGACAGGACAAAATAATGGAGAGTACCACTTTAACAGACACTTCTATCCAGAGCAAATGGAGTTATTGCATGCATTTTAAAATAGGTGGGACAACTGAGAATAAATAAGTACACCCTAGATAATGAAGTAGCTGCCTGCAAAGGCAGTACTAGAAGAGATTACAATAATTCCTTATTGAAAGCAGGGGTGGGGGATAGGAGTGTGGGTGCGTGTGGCGATGGGGGAAGTGGTTAGGGTTTTAGACATTTTCTGAAAAGGACAGCAAAATCCTTTGCTTCATCTATTTTGCTCTGTCTCTCTCGCTCTCTTTGAAGCTCAAATGCATGTTTCTTTTCATCACAGAAACCATGTAAAAAGTAAAATATTGTGCAGAAGTCAGCGGTTGGGCCACAGCTAAATGTCAGACCACATACATACACACATTTAGTCACTCTAACACACAGCACCACCTGACCGGACATGTTTACACACAAACAGACCTGATTCCTCACCCGTTATTTCATGGCCCACAACTTCACAAAGATAGCTCAGACAAAATTATTACACTCTGAAATCAGAACTCATACGCATAACTTCTCAAAACTAACAACGGCCTAAGACTTGAAGTGAGACATCGACTCCTAACCCACAAACACAGGCATGCTACATTTCATTTTTTACATTTTTGTAATTTAGCAGATGCTCTTATCCAGAGCAACTTACAGGAAGTACAGGGACATGGAGCAACTTAGGTTAAAGTGCTTTGCCCGAGAAACAAAAAACATATTGCGAAATGAAACCAGCAATCTCCTGACCTGTGAGCCTAACTTCCTAACAACTTAGCCAGCTGCACCCCTTAGAACCTCATGTCAGAGATTTAATTCAGATATTCATTTAAACAATATGACAACGACCAAATTTAAAGACAAATCAAACCAGCAGCACTACCTGACCTCATTAAAATGATAATGCCAGACAATTCAGTGAAAAGAGCAGGGTATTTGCATAATATAATGTTGCCAATGCAAACCAACTGCCTTAGCAGTAATACACATTACTAGAAAAGAATAACTATAAAAATATTTTAAGCTCTTCATTTATAATGCCATAATAATTCCTGCAACAAGGTATACTTCACTGCTCAAAACAATTACAGGAACACTGAAATCCCAAATCTGGTCTTGATGAACCTAACATATTAAAGAACAAAATCTTTACTGTACATTGTGTAATTCGTTGAGAACAAAATACCAAATCACCAATCGATTGAGGGCTGGATTCAAACTCACACCGGAAATCAAAGTAAGCAATTGAAATCATAGGCTGTTCCAACTTGTGTGAATATCATCACAGCAACTCGTAATGTGACTCAGTAGTGTGTATAGCCCCAATGTGCCTGTATGCACTCCTGACAATGTCTAGGCATGCTCCTGATGCCTGGGATATCCACCCAGACCTGGACCAGGGCATTAGTGAGCTCCTGGACAGTCTGTGTTACTACTTGTCGGCATCAGATGACCTGACACAATGTACCAGAGGCTCTGAATTAGATACTAGGTCTGAGGAACGTGAGGGACAGTCAATGGCATCAATGCCTTCATCATCCAGGAACTGCCTACACACTCTGGCCACGAGGCCGAGCATTGTCCTGCACCAGGAGGAACCCAGGGCCCACTGCACCAGTGTAAGGTCTAAAGATGGGTCTGAGGATTTCATTCTGGTACCTAACAGCAGTCAGGGTACCATTGGATGATGTTGCAGGCAGCCTACTGTAGCGTTCACCACAGCATCTCCGGACTCTTTCAGATCTGTCACATGTGCTCAGTGTGAACCTGCTCTCATCTGTGAAGAGAACAGGGGGGAATTGTCTGTGGCCACCACCTTCAAAACCATTCTACTTTTGGGGGTTGTCTTGCTGTTGCTTCTAAAGGGCACCTGTTGTCACCTTCATTTGCATCAAACCAGGTGACATTGATTCACAATCGCTTCTGCTTCCTTTCTGGACAGGTTGATATCTCTGAAGTTTAATTGACTTGGTGGTATACTGTGATGATTGTGTGTTCCCTTAATTGTTTTGAATAGTGTATGTAGTATGAAGACTGTGAAACAAAAACAATTAAACTTCAGAGATATCAACCTGTGAAACAAAAACATGGTCACTTTTTAAAAGTTGACTAAAACTATGTTTTTCACCCATGTGCAACTGAACACCTCTGTAGACAAAGTTGCATTCTGAAGCAAACACCTGAAGCAAACATTTTGAATATACTGCAGTAATATACAGTTTGCACGTGCATTGATCGATAGGCTACATTTCCATTTCCAGAGGAGCGTGCACAGTCATTTTGGGGGGCTGGGGCTCAAACAAAAAAAGTCAAGCAGATGGGAAAGTTTCAATAAATCAATGATTTCAGAAGAAATCTGAGACAACATAATCTAGTTAGATGGCTACACAGATAAACAGTGCAACTTGTCGAAAGACATCCATCTTTCTAGCTCAACAGCTCGTCTGCTCATCCATCAATTGTTCACATAAAACATAATATATTTTTTACAATTCACTCGCCACAGTGGCTGGTTGACTAGGCTAAGGATAAAAACAGCACTCACATCATTTCCCATTCCGGTTGGTTGTTTTTTGGCGCCCCTAACTTTCCTGAAAACATGCTTGGACCACTATTTATAGTTAATGCTGTAAGGATACACGTACATGGTTAACTTTGTTTTCATTCTGAACGACTGTACGCAGCCTTACTTGCACAGACCAGTATTTTTGTTAATGCTGTAAGGATACATTTACAATAATGGTTAACTTTGTTTTCCTTCAAAACAACCTGTCACTATAATGACATGTGTGTTAACCGCAGCTTATTAGGACATGGTTTCAGGTCATTACATAGACTCCATATGCCGATACCTGTTCCTGGACTTTTGGCCAGTATCGAACATGCTTATACCAGTATTTATCGTTAATGTATTAAGGATACATGTACAATAAAAGTTAACTTAGTTTTTTTCTGAACCATTTTGGCCAAGGGCAGTACCT
This sequence comes from Umbra pygmaea, assembly GCA_016801145.1. Classification (NCBI taxonomy): domain Eukaryota; kingdom Metazoa; phylum Chordata; class Actinopteri; order Esociformes; family Umbridae; genus Umbra; species Umbra pygmaea. The sequence goes on along the minus strand of JACXGM010004628.1, from coordinate 25,087 downwards.
CCAATGTCAAAAAGCACTTACATAATTTCCCACCCTGGTTAGTTAGCGAGGACAATTAATTTGATTACTGTAACCATTCCAGCATCAATGCCAGATCACAAGTTACAACTGCCTGCCTTTAACCACAGTGCATTTTAAGCTCCCTGATGACGTTTGATATTTGACCCAGCGTCTTTTATTTTAGTTCTGCAAAATGCACACAACGTGTTTGTTCTTTCGGTACAATAAATAACAAAAGCAAATATGGAGTTGTAAATATTAATTTTCTCTCCTCGCTCGCTCAAATAATATAATTTTCAAAAATTATTCACACTTGATATAAAAATTATATTTCAACGGTAGCAAGTTACTGACAGAAGTTATAGAAAAAATGAGAAGTGTACTGGACTTTCTAATGACTCGTATTGCCCTTCAAAAGTCAAAATATCTACAGTCCGAGTGAAGTCTGAAGTGAATTTGTTTTACTTAATTGCGACTCGTGTACAAGTCTAACTTAAGTCCGCATCTCTGAAAAACAATGCTCTTTACTTGGTCAGGTGGCCAAATCCTAGTATAGACAGACACTTATATACAGACAACTGCACAGCTCTAGCACGCATATGCTGCCGCTGGAATGGAATCGATATCAAAAATGTGGGTGGTGATAAGGCACCAAAAAAAACAGGGACAATAATAATAAAAAAAAAAAAGGAAGAACAATGTGCTTGCGTTATCACGCAATCACATACAATAATCAGCTGGCTTTTTGGGACTGCAATTGGACCATGATGTTTAAATAGACTTGTTTCTGTAGGTGTTCTCCAGCTCTTTAATGGTTACATAGCCACTAGAGGGGGTCTCTACTGTCATTGATGAGGGCCTTAATATAACCTCTACTGGCAAGGTGTCAGCACTAGGCAGCGTGGCAGAGGTTATCACAGGGTCCTGAAGGGGGACTCGTTGGACACTCGGCAGGTGGTGAGGCTTGGCTTGAGTGGGGCGGGTCAGGGGAAGGATGAGCAGAGGGGATGAATGATGGTCAACCAGGACCACTTTGTTTTCCTCTTTGCCCTCTGCATCCTTCTCTGCCTGGTCCCCACTCTCTGTGACATCCATGCCAAACCCAGAGTCTGGGCTGTGGGGCTCCGTCTGGGGCCAGCCCAGGTTCTCCAAGCGTTCATAAGAGGAGGTGGTGGAGAGGGAGCGCTTGTCCCCCTGGTACGTGAAGTAGACGGGGCAGGACGCGATGTGGAGGCCGTTGGGATACTCGGAGTAGAAGAAGCCAACGTTAGAGAAGCAGGATGACTGGACGCTCCAGTCACCGGATGAGGAGTTGGGGGCAGAGGGCCAGAGGATGGCTGCCGTGGAGGGTGTGGCGGTGGAGCAGCCGGCTTCGTGCCCAAAAACTTCTATTGGGGAGATGTCCTCACTGGGCTGAGTGGTGCTGAAGGCCTCTGGAGCAAACAGGGGACTGAGCCATTTCTGCATGAGGAGGGGCCAGAGGCATGTTAGCACACTGAGAGGTACAGTGGTACAGTCCTTTGTGAAGTTAAAAAGTTCTACGATACACAAGCAAAGTAACAAAGTGTACTTACAGTGAGGGAATTCATTATTTGTTCCCCTGCTAATTATGTACCTTTGCCCATTGACAAAGAAATTATCAGTATATAATTTGGTTACACTTTATTTGGAGAGTCTGACATTCTATCTGTATGTGCATCAAACTATCAACAAACCATATGTTGATATGCAACTAATTGTGTATTTTAAGGGTAGGGGTAAGTTTAGAATATGTTTTAGGGTAATGGTTAAGGTTAGGTTTAACATAAGGGGAATGGTTAAGGTTAGGATTAGGGTTAGGGTTAAGGTTAGTAGATAGTTTGTTAAAATGTTGTCGACAGTATGCAGATAATATGTAGAGCATCTAGAGATGGACTCTCAAAATAAAGTGTTACCTATAATTTTTATGGTGGGTTGATTTGAACAAGGAGACAGAATCCCTAAAAAATCCAGAAAACAAATCAATTAATTTCTTTTTTGAAATGCATTACAATGAGTGATGTATTTGATCCCATATCAATCATTAAGATTTCTGGTTCCCAGGTGACTCTTATACAGGTAACAAGCTGAGATTAGGGTACTCCTAATATCATCTTGTTAACTGTATAAAAGCCACCCCTCCACAAAAGCAATCAGTTTCCAACCTCTCCACCATGGCCAAAATCAAAGAGCTGTCCAAGGATGTCAGGAACAAGATAGAAGACCAACAAAAGGGTGGAATGGGCTACAAGACCATCGCCAAGCAGCTTGGTGGGTATTCCAGCATGACAGACCCAAAACACACGGCCAAGGCAACAAAGGAGTGGCTCAAGAAGAAGCACATTAAGGTCCTGAAGTGGCCTAGCCAGTCTCCAGACCTTCATCCCATAGAAAATCTGTGGAGGGAGCTGAAGGTTTGAGTAACCAAACCCTCGTGGCCAACTACAAGAAACATCTAACCTCTGATTGCCACCAAGGGTTTTGCCAATAAGTACAAAGTCTTGTTTTGCAAAGGGGTCAAATACTTATTTCACTCATTGTAATGCAAATCAATTAATTACTTTTTTAAATGTGTTTTTCTGGATTATTTGGTTGTTATTCTATCACTGTTCAAATAAACATACCATTAAAATTATAGACGGATCACTACTTTGTCAGTGGGTAAATGTACAAAATTAGCTGAGGATCAAATATTTTTCCCCTCAATGTATTTACTGTTTACTGAAAATGCACTGACATATTTTACATGGACACATTCCACATTGACATACGCATTTCACAATGGGACGGTAAGAATACAATCGTTTTCCCCAACTCTGAATGGGCCTGAGGAATCTCAAATGCCAATCAAATTTGAGAGCGGGTTTAATAAACACCAATACTCCAATTCATTTTAGAGCTAAGACAGCTTGGCAGTTTATGCAATAGAACATTATATTCAAACATTAACCATTGTCTGGTCCTCTTGGAAAACATGGAGTCCCAGCCAACTAGAGTACAAAAGACAACGATGTGTGCAAAACTGGGACCAGTAATAAAACTCAGAGCTGCGTGACAGACCACATCAACGAGTGTGATGCATGCATGATCAGCAGACCACTATAATCAAGCACCGATAGAAAAGTAGCTTCAACAAAATCAATTATATGCTGGGAAGAGATAAATTATTTACTTCTATAAAATAAAACAATTTTAATTCCCAGTTTCTTGACCCACATTATTTGCAATATATATTTTGTTTTACTTTCATTCAGCACCAACTTAAGATCTGAAAGGAATTTGTCTGACTGGAGATGAGCAAATGCTTGAACAAGAGCTGTAACATTATATTTATAGTTACACAGTGTTAAAATAATTATATATAGAGAGTGTAAACAACAAAGGACCCAAATCTTACCTTGAGGAAGTACCTTTTGAACAGCTAGGACATTAGATCCTACACCATCCATTTCACTAGCCTGGGTTCTATCTATTCTTGAACCACAAGCAAGTATCGCTAGCCAAACCCAGTGAGGTCAATTTCTTTAACAGAATGGGATGATAAACTGTTTCAAACGCCTTCAAAAGATCCATTAGCAGAGCCAAACTATATGCTTTTTCAACCAGTGCATTAGCAATATCATTAGCAACTTTTAAATGTAGTACATGTAAGTCCTGTGAACGGGTCTAAAGAAATATTGATACTGATTCAAGATGCAATTTTCACCATGAAAACACAAAGCTGTGCAAGTATCAGAGACTGCAAGGACAATTTCGAAATCGAAATATTGTTTCCAAGTGTCTCGACCCTTGTGTAGAGGTAGCACATGATTGGTTTTCCATAATTTTGGAAAAGACCCAGTGGTTAATGTTACATTGGAAATATGCTTTTGATTTTCAGAGATCAGTAGAGCTGGGTCAAGTTTATCAGCCCCTGTCAACAACAACAACAACAAGGTATTTAGTGCCTTTCAAGGTACCCAGAGTCGCTTAACAAATAGAAAATAGAAAGCTGTTGCTGTCTTAGTATTCAGTTTGGTTCTTTCAAACAAAGAGCCAATAAAGTGGAGATTGAATGCTTCAACAATTGCATCAACATTTGCATTTTTTCACTAATTGCCCCGGTGTCCAGTGCTTTCTGTTTTGGTAATGATGTTCTAGGGTTTCAACAATTTTCAGAATTTTTCAGACACTCAGATTGAGTGTTTATTTAGTATTCTGAATTTGCCTTTCACAGTTCCTACTGTAACTATATGAAGTTACAGAATAATCTGCGCAGGTCTGTTCACAAACATCCATTGAATTTATAGGTTTACTGTGTTTATGCATGTGGGGGAAGAGAGTGTTTATACTATGTCTGCATCTAGATGTTACAACAAAACATTTAAACCAACAGAAAAACCACACAGAGTCTGTTCATGACAAAGTTTCCTTTGGTTTGAACTGTGGCTGGGCACTTTTCTCTGAAGGTTCCAGTAGAGTTTGTTCACAGACTGAAACTTTTGACTCTATATATAGTAGGTGCTCTGCTCCCTTACTGCTAATATTTCCCGAAGCAAAAAAAAGACATGGTGGCGTGGGATAGTGCTTTTAGTTTTTATTTCATATAACAATGAAAAAAGAGGGTGTTAGCTTCTGTAATGAGTGTTTACACATGCTTCACAGACAAAGGAATTTGTGCATATTTCTGACCAATCACAGCGCCCAATCCTCAAGGTGAAATGAAGAACCCCCCCCCCACCAAACACACAGAATTTGTCAACTAGCAAAGTCATGCTTTTTGCCACTTTTGCCTGGAAGTAAGGATTTGCCTTAACTGGCAGGAGCCAATTACCATTTGTAGTATCAGATACAAGAAGGTCAAAGAAAAATAAATACAGACCTCTCCTTAACCTCATGAATTATATTTAGAGGGAAATTTGTGACCCAATTATGTGGAATATGAAGAGTTGAAGCACTGTCATTGATCACTGTAGACAGTGTAAAATTGCATAAATGGTTGCTATGGCAGTGGTCTAGGATGGTGGATGGGGGTCTTAGTAACCAACTGTTACCTCCCTGAGAATGTAATTTGGGAGAATTTCTGAGCTACACATTTGCAGCCTGTTACAGATAAACGTACTCACACAATCAAGTTCCAGAATAATATTCTAGATTTTCCATTAAGTTGTGATATCAAGAAAAATATAAAAAAAGGAGAAGTCAATTGACATTGAACTGAATGGAGCGATGTCAACATGGTTTCAATTCCGCACAAGATACTTAAATGGTTTTAAAGGATTATTTATTACCTGAAAGTTTCCATCATGGACAGAGTTCATTGTGTGGAAATACTTTGCGGGATCTGGCACGATGTTATTTTTCCTGCAACATAAAGACACATGGCGTTAAAGTCATAGTGCTGTCTCTAGAAAAGGACCTACAGCAAACACTTATCATTGACAGCGTACTTCCCTGCTTGTTGGGTAGTGATGTGCAGTTCGTGCACAATTCGTTCATTTTTAATTTTTAATATTTTTAGTGACTCAGGACTCACAAGTCCTTTTTTCAGTGATTTGTTCAATTGTATCATTCATTCGAATGGTTTAGCAGATTTATACAACATTATCGACTTCATACGCGGTCCTCCAGCTCACTGTTCCACTCAGAGTCTATGTTCAAACACATAGAAAAAAAATATTGACCTATAGCCAGCAGCATTATAAAGACATATGTACATATAATTAATAATTGGTTCAATTATAAATGTAGCATGGTACAATAATTGATTATTGATTGTCATGCTATCACATTTGACGAATCTGTTCAATGCGGAGGTAGGCCGCTAAATCTTTGCAATGGAATGGTACATGTAAAACTGGCTGTGTGTATCTTGAGGTATGTTGTGTCATTGTCTTGTTGGAAAATCCACCTGAGGCTAAGTCCCAGCCTTCTGGCTGAATCAACCAGATTGTCAGCCAAAACTGCCTCAGTTTAATTTTTTTAAAATTTTAATTTAACCTTTATTTAACCAGGTAAGTTGACTAAGAAGAGTTTCTTATTTACAGCAACGACCTGGGAGCAATTAGGGTCAAGTGTCTTGCCCAAGGACACAACGGCATTTGGCTCAGTCGGGAATCGAACTGGCCACCTGACTACAAGTCTTGACTCCCTACCCACTGAGCCATCTGCACCCCAATTCATTATGTCATCAATCTTGACCAGTGCCCCCTGGAATTAAAGACAGCCCTAAAAACATGACTGACCCACCGCCATATTTCACCGTGGGTATGATGTGCCTCTCTTTGTATGGAGCTCTGTTTCAATGCCAAATATGCCAGAGCTGTATCTGGTTAATGAGGTGGCGTCTGATGGTGCTTTAAGAAACCTGGTGACCCCAAGATGCAACTAAAGCAATGCAATTCTTTCAGGTTTTTCAACTGTTGCACATCTTTAGAATTTTTTATAATTTCCCTGACAGTGCTCAGTGGTATACTCAATGATTTGTGGATCTTCTTGTAGCCATTACCAGATTTATGATGGTCTACCACTATCTGTCTCTTTTGAACTGCCAATTCCTTTGTTTTCTTCATGGTGTTGGATGACAAATGGATATTGCATGCGTGTTACCTCATTTTTATACCCTAGTGGAACAGTAAGTGATGTAATAGCTCAATATGATGACATAAGTTAAATAGTTGGAATTTAATTATTGCTTTAATGTTGGTAGATGTTAATTACAATAACCATTAAGGGTGTCATTGATTGTGAAACCTTGATTTGGAAAACATTCAGTTTTAAATTTACTCAACAAATGGTTTTGCACACAAATGGCTTCACAGGCAAGGATAATGCTGCTAGTAAGATTGCACCTAAATTAACCATTTAAGATCATCAAGAGCTTCAAGGAGAGCGGTTCAATTGATGTGAAGAAGGTGTCAGGGCACCCAAGAAAGTCCAGCAAGGAACAGGACCGTCTCCTAAAGTTGATTCAGCTGTGGTATCGGGGCACCACCACTGCAGAGTTCGCTCAGAAATGGCAGCAAGCAGGTGTGAGTGCATCTGCATGCACAGTAAGGTGAAGACTTTTGGAGGAAGGCCTGGTATCAAGAAGGGCAGCAAAAGAAGGGAGTCAGACTTGTAGTCAGAAGGTTGCCAGTTCGATTCCCGACTGAGCCAAATGTTGTGTCCTTGGGCAAGACACTTTACCCTAATTGCTCCCAGGTCGTTGCTGTAAATAAGAAATTGTTCTTAGTCAACTTACTGGTTAAATCCTCCGAGAGCAACTTCTCCCAACCATCCAAGAACAGTTTGCTGATGACCAATGCCCTTTCAGGCATGATGGAGAACCTTGTCATAAAGAAAAAGTGATAACTAAGTGGCTCAGGGAACCAAATGTCAAAATCTTGAGTCCATGGCCAGGAAACTCCTCAGACTTTAATCCCATTGAGAACTTGTGGTCGATCCTCAAGAGGCGGGTGGACAAACAAAAACCCACAAATTCTGACAAAATCCAAGCATTGATCATGCAAGAATAGGCTGCCATCAGTCAGAATGTGGCCCAGAAGTTATTGCTTCTGCGGATTGCAGAGGTCTTGAAAGAGAAGGGTCAACACTGCAAATACTGCAAATTGTTTTTACAGTATATTGTTTGTGCATTGCTAGTCAGTGGAGCCAGTGATTTGAGACCACTTTGTGTATAATCACTGTAACACCTGTTAGCCATGAAATTCTAATAGTCTTTCAGACCCCAGTTTCCTAACTTCAAGGCCACCTTGCCGCCCTTGCTCACACTCAGAGGTTCGGTTAATGATGGAGTTTGTGTGAAGTTACAAGGCCATGGGCACATCTCTAAGTGGTGTAGTGGGAAGACTTTTTTTATAAAACAACACCTGAGGACCTTTTATTGTAAGTTTCTTTTTGTCACAAATCTCACACCATCTGTAACTACACTATTGAAAATAACAATGAGTTCAAATCCAATCCAGCACTTTTAGAATGTGGTTGTAAGCAGTCGCTGCTCCTCATTCCCAGACCACACCCTCTCATCATATCAACGGAAGACACCTGTTCTGGACAATGTGTATACATGCACCTCTCCTTCCCTATGAGAGGTGTGGGAAATTATTCTAAGTGAAGACGATTCACGTTTTATGTTTAGCCAAGTGGCATTTTCTGTAAAATACGTTCCTGTCCATGAAGTAGTATTGCGAGACTATATATGTATATTATTCCAAGTCCTCATTATATTTTGTTTGACACCTGATTGCAATCGTAAGCATTCTAAACTAATAGAGACGCAACTCTTGACTCTTTTTTTCATCTGAATGTGACCGTGGTGGAACGAGATTCACATCGTCATGTGCAGCCGACAAATCTGCAGCAACCGTATGATGCAATAATATCCATATGGACCAAAATCTCTGAGGAATGTTTCCAGCACCTTGTTGAATATATAATAATATATGCCACGAATAATTAAAGTAGTTCTGAATGCAATCAGGGTTGAAACTTGGTACCAGCAAGGTGGCCGGTGTAATCAATTTAATGCAACCTTGTTGAATTTCTATCGAAAATGGTTGACCAGTAGTGTAGATGTATACCAATCCACCTTCATGTGTAGCTTACCTGTTGTTTCTGCAGGTTTTGTAGATGACCAGTGAAAGTACAGCAAGCAGAGCAATAACTGCCCCTACCAGCAGTAGCCAGAAGGTCATGTGATCTGTGGAGGGGCAGACAGGTGTCAAGGATATTACCACCATTTGATAGAACAGCATATCACTTGTGTTCCTGTATGGGCAATGTAACACTTCAGTAGGGAATGACTGAGTGTCTCTGGGCAAGGAAAGCAGTCCGCCAACTAACTGACCATACACGTGGCTTGGCATCAAGCGTACCTTGCTGGTTAAATGTTGGCGGGACCTTGTACTCTGCCTCCCAGGATGCAGTGGGGCTCCAGTCACTCCAATGTACAGACGGAGGATAGGTTGACTTGACCCGCACTCTGATCTGGTGAAGCCCATCCTCGTCCATTTTTATGTCCATCCATGGTTCGTGGTTTCTTATAGTGAAAGTCTTAGCATCCTGACAGAGAAATTTTACATTTTAGTCATTTAGTAGAAGCTCTAATCCAGAGCGATTTATATCAAGTACAGAGACATCCCCACTGGAGCAAATTAAAGTGCCTTGTCCAAGGACACACCATTTGGCACAGCCAAGAATTGAATCTTCTGACACCTGAGCCATCAAACACCCCCATTTAGAAGAAACATATATACTGAGCCCAAAAAAAAAAATCCTACCCTGTCACAATCCTAACATTTTGTCACATTACACCCTAAATATTTATGAAATCGAACTTTTGCCACCTGTATTTTAATCATCTTAACGGTTGACATCAAAGTAAAAGTAACATTTACAAACATTCTAAACAATTATTAAAATTGATTTACAGAAATACATGTTTTTTTACAGTGTCACCGTAGAGAGGCATTGTTTTATCAGCTTCTTACTGAGGTAATAACTTTTAAATCCAAATTTCTTTTGAAACCTGTTTTATACTCACATTTTAGCTGACATTATAGAGTGTTTTAGCATAATTTAAATTTACAAAGTTTATATAATGAACTCTGCAAATGTTGAGGAAAACTAGTTAATGTGAACAGCTGACATTAGCCAAATTATTTTGTTTTTTATAAGTCAATTACTTTACTTTGTTACTGAATACAGTATCCTCACCTCACTACCTCAGTTTTTTGTTGTTGGCGTCTCCTGTGTCAAATGCTCCTGCTCTCTTTTTATTCAACCATTTCTTCTTCTCTCATTTTCTGCAGGGAAGCCAAACATTCTGACTACCTACTGAGTGGTTGGTCCATCCCCATGCTGCACATCCAACCATTTTACAAGGAGATGGTGACAAGAAAGACATGCGCATAGGCCCAATAATTGCTTTAAAAAGTCCATTGCCTATTTGTTTACAGGAATTATTGAATGTCCTATTACACCATGAAGTTTGGGAAGCTTCAGAGACACCAGCAGCTTTAAATCCCTGTGTACTGCTTTGTAATGGCATTTTAACAGCTGCTCTCTTAATCCAATGAATTTGTCTGGCAGTAACCTTCCTCATGATGCCTGTGTGCTGCTTTGTAATGGCATTTTAACAGCTGCTCTCTTAATCCAATGAATTTGTCTGGCAGTAACCTTCCTCATGATGCCTCTATCTCCACAGTCTCTGTGAGTTAGTTATTTGTTTGTATATTTAATGAAATCTGTTTAAATTAATTAGTTCAATTAAAAAGCCCAGAATCAAGGCATTTGATTTAAACTCCGCAGCGCTTTTCAAAATCCCGCAGCGCTTTTTTTAAATCTCGCAGCATTTTTCAAAACTTCACAATTTTTTAAGTTAAACATGTGATGGAATCAGATGATACGAGAAGCGGGAAAATAACTATTAACTAAATACACAGAGTAGAAACTATTTTACACATGGGGAAGAAATCATAACGTTGTCACATAAAGGGGAGCATCTAAAGCATGTCAGGTCCCAAATAAGGGGAACCATGACAGGTATAATGTATATGTATACAATATATTTAAATAAAATATGCATATAAATAACTCTTCTGGTTCAGATTAGTCCACTTCATACAGTTTACATTTACTATAACTCAAAATAGCTGTGACTGAATTGTTAGCATTGCTCCCTGGTTTGATTCAAAGAGATTAAAAACGTGCTCTTGAGCAAGGCACCTGATTGTAATTCCTCCTGAAAGTTGCTCTTTTCACCTGAAATGTAAAATGTAGTAACAAATGACTGTCCGTCTCACTCACACTCCATTCCTCTTCCCCCCTCTTCAGCTCCACCTGGAAATCATAGTTGAAGATAATCTCAGACAGAGGATCTCCAGCATTGAAGATGGCCCTTGTCCCATTGATGAACACAGGGACATCAGGAGGATGCATCTTAACTGTCAGGATGGTGGAAGAAACGTCACTTAGTACTTTGATTTCATGAAGGGGACATTTAGTGAAGGTTGATTGATGATCTAAGCAGTGGTGTCTCCAAGGGTTTTACAGGGGGCCACGGACACCCTGATTCAATCACTGGCCCCCCACTAGCCACCCTTTCGGCATACCACTGCTTAGATCAACCTTCACTAAATATCCCAATTTTTTACCCATGACTTTTTTAGAGCTGAGCCCTGTATTATATCAATACAACATATATAAAAAATGTAAATATAAAATGAAAAACAATCACAATTAAGACGAGATTGTTGTGGAACTCAAAATGTTACCTTTATTGGTATTAGTTTTTTTACACACCAGGGCCCGTATTCACAAAACATTAAGGCTAAAAGTATCTCCTAAATAAGTGATTTTAGGATTCATACGTTTTTGGTCTAAGAGTATTTCACAAGCGTTTTATCACTAAAAACAGCTCCTAAATCTGTGAAAAGTTAGGTCTCCTCTCAAAGACTCCTAAGTCACCAAGACAAATCAGAAATTAGTCTAATACAGTGCAAGCTCCTCTTAATAAAGAAAATTTTTGTTTTGAATTATAGCCTACATTACATTTCAATAAACTTCTCAGCTGAGGCCAATTTCAGTTATGACCACCGGAAGATTTTCAGTGGCCCCATCTGGCCACCGCTATGAAATATGTCTGGGGTCACCACTGGTTCTAAGGTCAGCTGATTGTACAGTTTTTGCAGGTATTTCCCAAAACTACTATTACAATAAAAGCAGCACATTCAGTTTTGGATATGGCATATTCAAGACTAATAATAAGTAAATAAATAAAAGGAACTGTTCAATGGAAACTTACTGTATTGTTTAGGATCGTATTCTGTGATTTCTGTTACTTTAGACCCATTACACTCCACCTTGATGCTAGGAAGCCTCTCAGTAGAAGCGAATGCCTGTTGTGAAATCACATTTAGCTTCTATTTGATAAATACTATTTCGCAATAGGAAAAAAAATATATGAAATTGCAACTTTTCCACAATGACTTCAATAAATTGTTACTTAACACAATGTCAAGGTAGAATAATGACATAAGGAACAACTTACATGTTTCTCAAAGACAAAACTGCAACCTTGTGAAGAATGGACTTTACTTTCCAAGGGTTTGAGATCGCAACCGCTCTGGCTAAACAAAAAAACACAAAAAATAAATATCCATATTACACATGGATGTATGTAGATACACTTCAAACTAAACTATGTTAGGTTCTGTATTCTAGTTATTTCAATAGGTTGCTTCCTTACAAATTAATTTCTTTATAGTTTATTCTTGTTCCAAGGAGCCGGCAGGACACATCAGGATCGATTCCAGAGCTGTTCCACACACATGTGATATTGTTGATGTAGTTATTCAGACAAGACAGGCCTTTGAGGAGAACAGCAAAAGAAATAAAGTTGATTTCTTTGTATTTACATCAGATTCTCTGTAGAGCCCTGTCCAATGATTTTGTTTCTGTGTTTCAGAGATTGTTTACCCTTAATTATTTCTAATCCATTCACTCAATTTAAGAAATCAGACAACCTCAAAATTTTTATTTAATATTTAAATTCCAGTGGATCATGTTTCTCTGCAAGGTGAAAGTATTGATTTTTTTACACAGATTTGATGTGAATTAACAGGCTGAGATAGAAACTTGCTATTGTTACCATGGAGATTGAAGCTTGGTGCTAGAGAGATTAGGGACAGCAGGAGAAGGCAGATCCATTGAGTCTTCATAGTTTCCAACACTGTTTGACTGGGAAACTGAGGGTGACGAAGAAGATGAAAACAACAACATGTTTACAAATTATGAGTCATAACCACCTCTGTCTGAATGGAAAAATAATTACATTGATGAGTAATACATCAACAGACTATTATTTAGAGATTATGGCCTATTACCACTACTATTTACTGTAAATGTAACTTCTAAAATTATCAAAGGGATAATTGGTAACACAATAAATATTCATACAGTAAAATGCCTGAGTATTAAATAGTACGTAGCATGGGACTACAGACTTAATGACGCTGGTAAATCCTGACTTAATACTGCTGTCATGATACCCAGTATATTTCCAAAGGGAAAAGGACCCAAAGGCAGGATAAAAATACAATAATGTGCTTTCATAAAGACTAAATAGTCAAGTACGCTGACCAGTTTTAACAGTACAAATTCCACGAACCACAAATAGTCAAACAGGTGTAATCAGGGTAAAGTACACTGGAATAACGGCATAGATACTATACCAGAAAATAAATGGGATGGTCAAAAGGCAAGCATAGTTCGACAACACAGAAGAATCACAGGGCAATTGTGCAAAAGGTATAATCCAAAAATCAGGTCCTGGTATATATTCAGGGGTAAAATAGGAACAGGTGAACTGAATACAGGGTGATTGGAATCTGGGCCGAGGGATGTATTCATGAAGAGACTCGGGACTTAGGGAATTGCCGGTGAAATTGAGGAAAACACAAGCAATAAGGGAAAACACTAGAACCTAAGCAAGACTAATCTGAAAACTGAAAACAAAACAGAACAGAACACAGGAACAAGGCCATCATTACAACTACATTGTCATCATCTGTCATCCCTACTGAGTGCATGTGTGTGGTAGACAGCATTGTGAACTCCGCTGGAAGTCATTTCAGAACAGAACACATCTTTATCATTACATTACAAACCAACCAAATGTTTAACTCTCAATGAGAAAACCTTGATTTGAGTCTAAAGTAATAGTATAATGTCCTAACACAAATAAATGTGGTTCCATTAGGATTGTTTTAGGCTCTCCATGTGGATGAATCTTTTTTGTTTCCACCTGGAACCAAAAGGTTCAACCAGGACCAAACATTTTTTTTAACAAACTACTGTTAAAATTCATAATAATAACTCAGCTGATAATATACCTGGACAACAGGAACTTGTAAAAATGGAAACCTACTTTACATGTCTGTTAGGGCTCCATCATCTCTATTATTAGTGCTGTCTCTCTGAATCTCTTTGCATCTGACAACTCCTGTGAGTGGGTGGTCCACAACTTCCACCCGAAAGTACATATGTATATCACAATGACTCCAATAGCCTGCAGAAAGCAAAACTACTCACTCTCGGACGATGAGATGTCTGACAGAGGAAAAAACTAAAACATTAACCGATGATCTCTTCTGAACAGTTTGAAGCTTTGGTTGCCATGCAGCAAAATTGCTGAAAAAAAGCCAGGACTGGTTCCTTTATTATTCCCTCAGGGGCCTCGATCAATTTAATTGAACCATGATTAATTTTAAATGTGTACATACAGTGATTACACCTATAGACCAGTACATGATATATAGATAATTATTTTGTGAAGGTTTAATGGTACTATCAAATATACAGTATACTGACAATCAATAAAAAAATATTGAAATCTAAAATAAATATTATTCAGAGCAGTGTTGATACACATGCAAAATACAACGCTTTGTCAGCCTTACCTTTTCAGTCAGAGGCAGAGTGTCATGGCTGCTGTACAGGTCAGATATGTCTTTCTGGTCCCTGGTATTGTTGCAGATGCTCTGTCTTCTCTGGTTAAGGTAGGTCTGTTTGCCTCTTGCTTGGTTACTCTTGGTAACTCTCTCTCTGACTCAATCGTTCACGCCTCCCTACCTCTATCTTTCTCGATTGAAGTGCCCAGTGACATTTCATGGTGATACACGTAACCACAAACTCTCGCTTTGAAAGTATTTGCCAGTCTGGCAGGAAGCACATAAAACACCAAAGATCTAAGGTAAATAAATTCTGACTACCATTCTTCTTGCTATAGAACTACCCTTGTGAATTATTGGATGGCCCAAACAGATAGTGTCCACAACCCTCCAGGACACCCAGTTTCCCAGGACTACCAATCGAAAAACCCCTTGTCCCCAAGGTCGCTTCTCTAACACACAAAGTCTTGCAAGCAAAGTTATCCGGTCCCTGAGGCCCTTGATGCGTAAAGGTATAAATAGTGAACGTACCGCATCCTGTTTTAGTAGAGCCCCAGCAAAGTAGGCTAATACAGACACCAAAGTTCACACTGACATGTCAGCTGGTTTCACAAATTGAAACACCAGATTGTCAGAGTTAATTTACTCTATTTATGTGTAGCATTGGCTACAGCATCAGATCCACAGGCACCTTTATTGTGAAGGACAGGTCCAGAGTCACGGCTGGTACAGGAACTAACACAAAGTGTCAGGCACCTCACACTCCAGCTTACCTATTGGTAAATCCCAAACGAAACACTCCAACCTTTACTCCACACTCGGCCCTTGCGCATTCATGTGTGACTCCGCCATTTGCAGAA
The DNA here is from genome assembly GCA_016801145.1 of Umbra pygmaea. Lineage (NCBI taxonomy): Eukaryota > Metazoa > Chordata > Actinopteri > Esociformes > Umbridae > Umbra > Umbra pygmaea. The sequence goes on along the minus strand of JACXGM010004628.1, from coordinate 9,777 downwards.
GTGTCCCAAAGCTGAGGGAGCGAAAAATATAAAAGGTGTAGGGGCTAATAAGACCCTCCGATACTATAATCGGATGCTTCCATGAATCTGAAGGAAATCCTAACATGATTGGTGTCTACATTATGTATTTTGTCATCGGGAATTCAAACATGAATTTATTTTTTGGATAGGATAACTTAAACGTACATAATTGTTGTATTTCAAACTTGCCAATTTTACTTGAACCACTTTTCAATAATATATTAACAGATATAAGGGAAATCATTTATATTTAAAGAGCCAAATCAAATTTAAATATTTCTTAACTAGTGACCTGCATAAATATCACTGGATACAAGGACCATTGAACAATCTCCTGACTTCCTGAACTTTGTTAGGTTGCACAAGTCCTTCTTTGATTGGTTCTTGGACATCAGCCTCCTGCTGGTCTCCTGAGACCTGATCCCTCCATCTCTCTTTTCTTGTGAAAAGTACTTTGCAAAAGCCTCAGTCACCATTTTAACAACCCTGTCTAGACTTTACATGTGGGAAGGCCAGTTGAGTACCTTCATGGGTACGTTGATGAGGTTTTTCATCTCTGATGCTTAAGGGGTAGGTGAGAGGTGGCTCTGACACACATTCTGACCAGCTGATCACGTTACCAATTCTGAAACTGGAAGCATTACAATTGATGTCAGATCTCCTTCTGGTTCTGACAGAGGAGTCTCTGGGTCCCCCTCTCCCCTGATGGCCAGGATTCTCTCAGCCTCTTCAATCCTCTCCCTCTGATCCTCAGAACACAGCAGTGTTTGGAGTATGGCTTCACTCTGGGAATACTAAGCCGATCTTCTCACTTTCGGCATCATAAGGTCCAGCACTTCCTTCTTCTGACACTTGAGGCAGTCCAGCTGAAACAGGATGTTTCTAGGCCCTTCAATCCAGGAGTGCTTTACCTTCACATTGAAGCAACATGAATAGTAGATGCCAATGTTCTGACCGAGTATCAAGGTCAATAATGAGATGGTGCAGGGGTAGTTCACCAGTGTCCAGGTTGCACACAAACCAGACCAGTTTTCTCCGCAGTTTTCTCTCCTTGATCTTTGCAGGAAAACAGTTCACTGCCCTCAGATTCTATTGAACTTGTTCTTATCATTTTGGCCTCAACCCTATGCCATACCTTACACTAGCAATGTTTTGGAATCTCGTCATAGTTTTTTGTACTTTCGCTGCAGGCTCTGGGTCAGTTTCAGGGACAAACTCATCTTCAGCATTACCTCTTCAATCCCACATCCTGATCGCCATCTGGCAAATATCTCACAACATCTTTCCTGGCTGCCGTCTTTGCTACTGCAGCATTTCCGTTCTTGCTCCTCCTTTTCTCTGCTTTGACAAAATTTTGTTTATTAATGGATAGCCCCTTGAGATAAACAGTCTTGTTTTTGACCAGGTCCAACATCAAATAAACAATACAATGGACAATTCACATACATACATACGTACATACATACGTACATACATACATACATACATACATACATACATACATACATACATACATACATACATACATACATACATACATACATACATACATACATACATACATACATACATACATACATACATACATACATACATACATACATACATACATACATACATACATACATACATACATACATACATACATTGAAGGCTCTCATTTACTGACCCACACGCTTCCCTACCCTGAGCCCACATCTCCCATTCATAGTAAAATGTGAAATAAATAAAGATAATGTCTAAGGTTTTTTTCCCTATCCATGTCATCATTCCCATCCTGTTTTTTGTTCTACCCTTAAGTTCTTCCTGTATTTAGGTTTTGTTCCCGCTCTTTTTATCACATGGTTTTCTTTGTCCAATCCCTTTAGTTATATCCCTTCACAGATGCACCTCCTTAGCAATCAGTTCCCTATTTAAGTTATCTTTGGTTCTAGTTCCTTTGCTGGTCATTGTTTGGTGTCATGTTTTCCACTGTTTGGTTTACCTGTTTCCAGTAACCGTGACTGATTCAGTATCTGGTTTATATAGGTTTGCCCTGTTTTAGAGTTTTTGCCTTTGGTAATATTTCTCAGTTCCGTTTTGTTATTTGTTATATATTACTGAGTTTAGCTTGTACTGTTAGTTTCAACTCCAATGGGATAGTTTACTTTTTAATAAAACCCCATTTATTTTGTACTACTTGAATCATAAAATATCATTGTTTGAAAGGGTGACATAATGACAATTTATTATGAAGTGATTTCAAAAAGGTATTAATAATAAAATAAAACTTATGAAATTAAAATTATTGCAAACAAATAGATAAATAGATGCTTTACAAAATAAAATAAAAAAACAAAAAACAATACCATTAAAGACAGCAAAAAGGTGTTTTGAGAAGTGATAATAGTGAGTTCTTGAAGATATGTGCTGATGTTTTTAATGTTAGCTGGGAGATTATTCCAGTCGGAGGGTGCTTTAAATGTAAAGGCACGTCTGCTGATTTCTTTATCAGTTCAGGTAATAGTACAATAGGGTCGCTAAAAAATATTTTAAGAGGGTAATCAGATAAATATGGAGTTAAATATTGTTTTAAGTAAGAGGGATAGGTAAAATGGATACATTTAAAGACTCATAGGAACCAGTGGTAATGTCTTTGAGTATTTCAAAGATTTGTACATGGAGCAGTGATGAGTTTGATATGGACACCTTAGAGTGAATCTGCAGAGACTGTTGTAAATAATATTAAGAGGTTGAAGACGTGACTCAAATAACAACATAGTCCAATATGGGCGACTACAGGCATTTAATTATTCTCTTCCTCATCTGAAAAGTAAAACAGTTAATGGAACGATAAAGTATACCCAAATAACAACTTAAATCACTGCCTTCTGCCCATGCAGAGTCTTGGAGAAGCTTTGCTTATAAGATGTATATTTGTTAAATTCCTAAGAAATTATATAAAATAATTTAGCATGTTATGAAACATAGTTGTGATGCTGTGTAACTTAAACAGTTCATTTCCACATTTTGTGATCAACGCTAGCAAATGTTGACTTTTCATTTGGCTTTGGTAGCATGCTTACATTTCTACTTGCCTTATCATATTTTTTTGCCTGCTTTATTGATTTGCACACTTTAAAAGGTCCTATTTTAACAATCTAAGCACACGGTGTGAAGCGCATGGCGCAAGTCCCATTGTAATAATGACACTTTGTTTGTTAGTATTCAATTATTGTCCAACAATGAAAATATGATGGGTGGGCTGTGACCATCGTCTTTAATACACCCAGAATTATCCTGAACACACCTCCCTGTTAGACCAGCACGCCCATGGGTGCAAAAATGGGCGCAGGTGCACTTGCTATTGAAACGACGCGGGCGCCGTACGGGAAATTGACAACTGCGTCGACACTTGCGTGCGGGTTTTGCACTGCGTTGCGCCGGGTGCAAGATAGGGCCCTATGTGTTAGAGAACATTTATAACGCATCTGTTTGTGTGTATTTCATTTTCACATTGTAATAGAGTGGACAATGATATTGAAGACATTTAAGTAAAGACATCCTCAATTTACTTCTGCGCCTGATTCATCTTTCAAGCTCCTCCTGTTCAGCTATCTGTCGATTCATGTCAAGTTGCACAGGGACAGAATATTGAAAAAGCAGCATCACGGCGGGCTCTGCACAGCATTTGATAGGAATTCATACACCCCTGTTTAAACCAGCCATCACTAATTCTCTCTCTGCCTCCATCTTCATCCTCGCACCCAAGAAAGGTCAACAGGAAGTAAGATGACGGACAACACGGGTAAATGGGAGATGCAGGAAGCACCTCAAATTGAAGAAGATACCACAGATCTGCAGCAGTCACTGGAGACGTGGTCGGTTGCATCCGTTTCTTCCAAAGCTTCTAAGAAATCAGTCATACCTTCTTCTTCCAGAGGATCGTGGGAGGTCATCTGCTTCTATGACAGCAGCTAAAGCATGCGCCAGAGCGAAAGCTGCACTCGCTCGCTCCGCATTTGTTAAGGGGGAAACAGAAGTTATGGTAGAAAAGGCCCAGTTGAAAGTACAAGAGGCCTGTATGGAAGCCACTTAAGCTACTCTTCAGCATGAAAAGGAAGTGGCTGCAGCCGTGGCAGAGGCCGAAGTTCTCAAAATAGCAGCAGCAGAACTGGAGGTAGAAGTAGACAGTGTTAAAGGGGAGATTGAATTCACCCCTCACGATTCAAAGCTCACATCAGATTACGCTTGAGCATCACTTCAAACTACATTCAAGTCAGCTGTCACTGCATAGCCTGGAACCATCCACACCCTTATTACAACCACACGGCGAACGTAGCTATCAAGTCCAAACAGATTTCATTTCACCACATCACTAGTGCCAGTGGCAGACCAAGGCAGAGCCCCAAAGCAAACAAGTTCCCTTTAAGCGACATAAGTGGGGATAACATGCACCCACAAGCAGCCCATTGGGACCTGATTCTACAAGCACACAAGCCATTTACCATCAGGGCAATACCACAGTTACCCACCCACAACACAACAGGTACGAACGATATTACATTTAGTGCACCGCGAGCTAGTAAACTCTGGCCTCGTCAAATTCGATGACTGCCCAGAAAATTATTGGTCCTAGGTGTGCTTGTAGGAGTTCTATGGCTCACCTGAGGTCATTAAAATGGCTCTTTTTGTGAAGTTGGAAAAGTTCTCCATGACCAGCAACAAGGATCCCCTGAAACTTAGAGAGCTAGGAGATCTGCTGCAAGAATCATAGTGTGCCAAGTCAGAAGGCTACTTAGGCTCACCTACTTGGACACTGCAAGGGGCGTCAAACCTATTGTAGAGATGTTGCCATATGGGTTACAAGATAAATGGATGAAACAGGGATCTTAGTATAAGCAGCAGTTCCATGTTCCATTTCCTGCTTTCTCATTCTTTGCCAGTTTTGTTTGCAAAGAAGCACACACCAGAAATGACCCCAGCTTCCACCTTTGTTCAGCTAGCACCAGTCCATTAAGGAATTATTATCCTGGTAAAGGGTATGGACACACTAAAAGGCATGTCTTTGCACACAAGACAGAGATCACCCCTACACCTACCTCCAGCCTTTCGGAGAGCCCTAAAGATAAGCCAGATGTTGATAAACAATGCCCTATTTACACAAAGCCTCAAAGGCCTCAAAGACTTTCGAAACATGACCCTCGAGGAGCAGAAAGCATTCCAGTCTGAAAGAATCACCTTGCTAAAGACTACAAGGCAGCTGTTCAGTGCAAGGACTGTCTGAAAGAAGAGCCACTGGTTTTCTTGCTGAGTCCTTAGATGGAGAGAAGAGTGTGCGACTTCCCACGCTCATTGAGTGCAATCATATACCGGATGACAAAACACCATTCTCATCTAAAGTCTATCACTCACCTAATTCCAGTACTGGATCCGAATGCCCAGAATCTCCTGTTACTGGGGCATTACATCCTGCAGGATCATAAATTCAGACTGGACTGCATTTTGCACCATATACACACAATGCCCCATATGCACAGAGACTCGACCTCGGATGAGTCTTGGTTGGCAAGGTGTTTGGGTGCAGCTCACAAGCCGGGAACGATAAAAACATTTTGGACAAATGTTCTTGACAATGGTTGCCCATCCCACTTTAGACCATGTCCAAACTATCTCTTCTTAAAAGGGAAGTTCACCACAAAAAACAGCTATCAAACTCTTCCTTTGTACGGCCCAGCCTTCGACTCCAAAGACAGCACAATGGGAACTACAATCTGTGAGAGAACAAAGGACAATGAAAAGATAACACCTTCAATTCAAGACAGGCTATTACAGGAGATGATGGACAATGAGTTGTGCAAGAATGAGACTACGAGCTGGGTGGCACCTCTTCCATTTAGATCACCAAACCCTCAACTCCCTGGCAAACTCTCAGCCATTTTGCCTCTCTCTGTTGCGCGCTGGAGAAAAGGCCTGAAATGAAAGACCACTTCATGGCTTTCATGCAGAAGATCTTTGAATGTGACCACGCTGAGTAAGCTCACCCACTGAAACAGGGCAAAGAATGCTGGTATCTGCCGACATTTGATGTATATAATCCACGTAAACCAGGTCAGATTAGAGTTGTGTTCGATTCCAGTGCTAAGTACCTTGGCGTCTCATTGACGTGCTGTTAACAGGACCAAACAGCTTACTAGGGTTCTTGTTACGCTTCAGAGGTGAACGTGTCGCCATTACAGCAGATATTGACCAGATTTTTCATAGCGTCATCATCCAGGGAGAGTAAAGGAACCTAAGATTTCTTTGGTACAAAGACAATCACTGGAGCAAAGACATTATCGAGTATAGGAAGAAGGTACATGTATTCGGTTATATAGCCTTTTTATTATAGCCTCTCAGCTGCCGTTGCTGTTTCTGGCCTCAGATGTGGTACCAGACATGTAGAAGCTGAATATGGCACGGATGTTAAACACCATGTAGAGAGAGACTTTTACGTTGATAATGGGCTCACGTATTTGCCCACCACTGCCCAGGCATCAACCTACTCAAGAGAACGCAGAAAGCACTTGCCATTTCCAACCTGAGGCTCAATAAGGTAGCATCCAATAGTGCCACGGTTATGGAAGCCTTTCCCTCAGAAGATCATGCAAAGGATCTAAACAATTTAGATGTTAATTCGCCCCCCTGTACAGCATAATTTGGGATTAACCTGGAACCTGAAACGGGATGCAAAACATTTTGTGTAACAACAATTGAAAGGCTGTTTACACATAGAGGCATCCTAGCGACCGTCAACGGCCTGTTTGACCCTCTTGGCCTTGTGGCACTGATTACTATTAAAAGGTAAACTAATGACTAATCTTGTCATGGATTGGGGCAGTCCACTCCCGCAGGTAAAGGAGGCTGAACGGAATGCATGGTGGGACTCATTGCAAGACCTTAAACACTTGGAAACACCTCAAGTTTACACTGCAACCTCTGTCTTGATAGCTCAAAGAAAGTAATCATCTCAGATGCTTCTGTAAAGGCCATAGCAGCTGTAGCATAGGTTAATGGATTCAGAAGGAGTGTAGCATGTTGGATTCAATCTAGGCAAAGTTTACACCGCAATCTGTCTACACAATCCCAAGATTGGAGCTTGGTGACACCGTGTTGGCAGTCGAGCTTGCTAAGCTGATTGCATGTGAGATGAACACTGAATTGGATGCTGTTGAGTTCTATACAGACAGCAAAGTGGTGCTGGGAGACATCAAAGTTCGTGCTGGGATACATCTGTAGCCAAACCAGGTCGTACGTGGCAGAGCATTGGTCTACATGAATTGCACCATTAAAGTCATGAATGTACAGGGTTGTACGTGGCAAAGCATTGGTCTCCATGAATTGCACCATTAAAGTCAGGAATATGTCCTGAAATTGATGCGTTTACTAAACCCGGCCGTATCCACACTGGGGAAAGTCTCCCTGAGACTTTAATCAACTACACATGACCACGGAGGGCACTCCGAGTGAGGGGGTAGGGCGTAGGGGTAATTTGGGGATTCAGGGTGTTTGATTATTTTCCTCTGTTCCAGACATCATAGGAGCTGAAGAGATCACAGATTGAAAGGAGCAGAGCTCTTTCCAGAAAAAAAGTCCCACTTTGCAAACAAATGTACATTTAAGTCTTTTAGCGGACACACTTACTGAGAGCGACTTACAGTAACAGGGACATCCCCTGGAGCAGAATAGGATTAAGTGTTTTGCTCAGGGGTACACTGACATTTGGCCCAGTCGGGAATTGAACTTCCAATTACAAGTCTGGCTAACTAACACCTGAGCCAGTTGACAACAAATCCTTAGATTGGATAATACAGAATTGACAACACATTCATTGGCGTCAGTTTGGTTTGAAATGTGCTGGGGATAGAGACGTTGTCGGAAGTGGATTTTCTGAATTGCTGGGTACAGTTTTGTAGACGGGGGTGTGCTAGCGGTAGCGTCTCATTGACAGAGGCTGCTGCGGCCCGCCTTACGGGCTGAACAGAGGCTGCATAGATTAGACCTGTGGTCTAAATTATGTTGCTAAAAACTTCCAATATATAACTATCAGACAGGACCTCACGGCCGCGAAACACAAACGTCCCAGGATTGCCAGCCCGCACTGGGTCTTTTTCTAAAAAAAAAGTGGTGGGACCAAATGACTGATGACGAAATCTGGTTAGGACGCGTCCCCACCGTCCCCACCGTAATCTACGCCTATGAACACATTCTAGCCAATTCAATCAAAGAAAGTAGTTTTCCCTTTTAGGCAACCTGCTGAAAAACCTGAACCTCATTTTGATTGTGATTGGTAGGGAAATGTCTAACATAGGTCACTTTTAGACATCACCCTTTAATGAAAGGTTTGTTTTAGAGCCTGCCTATGTCGATATGTAACTGGTGTTCCCCTTTAAGGAATTCCAGACCACGGTTTAAATCATGAACTGAAGTAAAAAATGAGTCATAAGTTAATATAAACTTTGACTTTGCAAAGGTCACTGGACTCATTTTGCAACCACATTCCTCAAAGAAATCAGTATCATCACATATCAGTTGTATGTGAGGTGCACCATGCAGAAGGTCATGACATGCATATGAAAACATGAGATATTTCTCAGTTTTCTTACATGATAACTGTTTCCACCAATACTGATATTTGCTCACATACAACACATATGTTAAGATTTAGATAATGCTCCTTAATGCCATCCCGTTAGTTACATGACATTGTACGTATAAATCAACTTACAGGAATATGTTTGCATTTTGCATTGTAAGCAAAATTAAAATCGTTGTTGGTGATGGAAACTGCCAGAAACCTATATGTGTTATCTTAAAATGAATGTAGATGTAGAGAACAAGTAAATGAGAACGTCCTGGAACATTTATCTGCACATCTTAACTATGGCTTTATCTTTTTGTAAGGGGGGGGGCATTGTGAAACAGTCTTTGTGTGAACTATGTAGAAAACAATGCATTAAATTAACCTAGTTAAGTTCAAAGTTGTGATGCAACAACTGCCTGTTTGCACACAGGACACACTGAGGGAGGGGCTTTTGACTAAACCAGATTGTGAGTTTCCCCCCCCCCCTCGCAACATCAGAGGACTAGGGCAGCCAACGGTAGAGGGGGCGGGTGGAGATGGGCTGGTGGGCTGTGGGGGTGACACACAAGGTGCTTGTAGAAAGGTCACAGTCCGCTTTGTGGCGGGAAGTAAGTGCTTTGTGTAAGTGTAGAGGCAACAAGAAAAACAATCTCCATCAACAGACCACAGAGATCCATGTGTATGTATGTGGGCCTGTGGTGTGATCTGGGTGGAGAAGGTGAGAACAACGCATCGTTTAGAGATGATGTAGCACACTAACAATAGGACTGGCTGAGTGTTTGGTTACTCCACTTTTATTTAAAAGATATTGTTTTCAGATCCAGCCATCTGAAATTAACTGTGAGACAGTCCTATTCACAGCATATTTACAAATCTATGACCCAGCAATTTTCACATTGTCTGTCCTTCTGGGTTTGGAACAGTGCATGGCCATTCAGGGCCTTTGTTACCCACATATTCTCTGAGCTTTAAAATTATAATTAACTATCCGACCTGTTCCCTCCATGTCTGTGTAATAAATAAATTTATGCATGTGTCATAAGAGAGAGAGAGAGAGAGAGAGAGAGAGAGAGAGAGAGAGAGAGAGAGAGAGAGAGAGAGAGAGAGAGAGAGAGAGAGAGAGAGAGAGAGAGAGAGAGAGAGAGAGAGAGAGA
>JACXGM010004627.1:26775-37569 GCA_016801145.1 Umbra pygmaea | reverse complement strand
GAGGCTTTAAGGAGTAGGTTTGAAAGCCAGATCAGTATAACAGGGATGCTTATTTTCGCGACAGAATACATGCCTACATTCATTTTTCCTATCTCCAAAGTCCATTGGACTCACATGGTGACGTCAGCGTGTGAAAATACCCCGCGAAATTTCAAATCTTGCTCTTACACTAGCCAGGCATGGGTGAAACATATCTCACGGTTCTACAAATGTCTGGGGGAAGCTACTAGCACCTCCAGATAGCTGTAGGGTGAAGTATCCCTTTAATGCAGTGCTGAGGTACAGGTAGTCTACCCTGGCCTCTAGGAAAGAATTGAGGTTTCAATGTTTGAACATTTGGGAGGGAAGAAACACTTTTGTTCAAAAGGGACTTTTCAAAATAAAAGTTAAATACCTATAATAATGAAAATGACCTTTACTGAGATGTATGTTAGAACATTTCAGCTAAAGGGTTATATTATGTGTGGGGACAACCTTCCTTTTACTTGTTCTGGTTCTGGGGGAGTTCATAAACCATGATGGTTACATGAATAATGATGTCGACATTTTCTCCTTCAGTATATGTATAAAATACGACAGTACCTGAACTGAGCATTATTGCAACTTCAATCAGAGCATTCATTTGTCATGATGGTAAATTATTTTGCTTGTTCCACCATTTCACTTTTTAAAGGGCTAAAAATGCAACAATATTAATCAGCATGTACGTGTGTATTCACGTTGTTTATTATTATTATTATTATTATTATTATTATTATTATTATTATTATTATAAACATACATTTTATTACATTTCTGCATATAAAGTAAATGACAAATATATAAATATGGATGTAAATGTAAAATAACACTAAGGGGATCTGTCTTGCAATCTGCTCAATGCAGCACAAAGTCTGAACGCAAGTGTCTTTGCTAGTTTAAGACCGAAGCAGTTGTCAATTTCCCGTCAGGCGCCCGCAAATTTAAATAGCTAATGCACCTTCACCCATTTTTGCACCCATGGGAGTGCTGGTCTAACAGGGAGGTGTGTTCATAATTCTGGGTGTATTGCTATCTTGAGGCATCGGAAAGTGATTGCGCCATTGACTAACAAAAACCTGGTCTAAAGTCAATTTGTGTGGCCTCCACGTGCCTGTATGACTTCCCTACAATGCCTGGGCATGCTCCTGATGAGGTGGCGGATGGTCTCCTGAGCGATGTCCTCCCAGACCTGGACTAAAGCATCCGCCTACTCCTGGACAGTCTGTGGTGCAACGTGGCATTGGTGGATGGAGCGAGACATGATGTCCCAGATGTGCTCAATCGGATTCAGGTCTGGGGAACAGGCGGGCCAGTCTATAGCATCAATGCCTTCCTCTTGCAGGAACTGCTGACACACTCCGGCCACATGAGGTCTAGCATTGTCTTGCATTAGTAGGAACTTAGGGCCAACCGCACCAGCATATGTCTCACAAGGTGTCTGAGGATCTAATGGCAGTCAGGCTACCTCTGGCGAGCACATGGAGGGCCCTCCAAAGAAATGCCACCCCACACCATTACTGACCCACTGCCAAACCGGTCATGCTGGAGGATGTTGCAGGCAGCAGAACGTTCTCCACGGTGTCTCCAGACTCTGTCACGTGCTCAGTGTGAAGGTGCATTCATCTGTGAAGAGCACAGGGCGCCAGTGGCGAATTTGCCAATCTTGGTGTTCTCTGACAAATGCCAAACGTCCTGCACGGTGTTGGGCTGTAAGCACAACTCCCACCTGTGGTCGTCAGGCCCTCATACCACCCTCATGGAGTCTGTTTCTGACCATTTGAGTGGACACATGCACATTTGTGGCCTGCTGGAGGTCATTTTGCAGGGCTCTGGCAGTGCTCCTCCTGCTCCTCCTTGCACAAAGGTGGAGGTAGCGGCCCTGCTGCTGGGATGTTGCCCTGCTACTGCCTCCTCCACATCTCCTGATGTACTGGCCTGTCTCCTGGTAGCGCCTTCATGCTTTGGACACTACGCTGACCGACACACAAAACCTTCTTGCCACAGCTCGCATTGATGTGCCATCCTGGATAAGCTGCACTACGTGAGCCACTTGTGTGGGTTGTAGACTCCGTCTCATGCTACCACTAGAGTGAATGCACCGTCAGCATTCAAAAGTGACCAAAACATCAGCCAGGAAGCATAGGAACTGAGAAGTGGTCTGTGGTCACCACCTGTAGAACCATTCCTTTTATGGGGGGTCTTGCTAATTGTCTATAATTTCCACCTGTTGTCTGTTCCATTTGCACAACAGCATGTGAAATTGATTCTCAATCAGTGTTGCTTCCTGTGTGGACAGTGTGATTTCACAGAAGTGTGATTGACTTGGAGTTACATTGTGTTGTTTAGGTGTTCTCTTTATTTTTTTGAGCAGTGTATATATATGTATATGTATATATGTATGTACATACTCACCTAAATGATTATTAGGAACACCATACTAATACTGTGTTTGACCCCCTTTCGCCTTCAGAATTCTACGTGGCATTGATTCAACAAGGTGCTGAAAGCATTCTTTAGAAATGTTGGCCCATATTGATAGGATAGCATCTTGCAATTGATGGAGATTTGTGGGATGCACATCCAGGGCACGAAGCTCCCGTTCCACCACATCCCAAAAGTGCTCTTTTTGTTTGAGATCTGGTGACTGTGGGGGCCATTTTAGTACAGTGAACTCATTGTAATGTTCAAGAAACCAATTTGAAATGATTCGAGCTTTGTGACATGGTGCATTATCCTGCTGGATGTAGCCATCAGAGGATGGGTGCATGGTGGCCATAAAGGGATGGAGATGGTCAGAAACAATGCTCAGGTAGGCCGTGGCATTTAAACGATGCCCAATTGGCACTAAGGGGCCTAAAGTGTGCCAAGAAAACATCCCCCACACCATTACACCACCACCACCAGCCTGCACAGTGGTAACAAGGCATGATGGATCCATGTTCTCATTCCGTTTACGCCAAATTCTGACTCTACCATCTAAATGTCTCAACAGTAATTGAGACTCATCAGACCAGGCAACATTTTTCCAGTCTTCAACTGTGCAATTTTGGTGAGCTCTTGCAAATTGTAGCCTCTTTCCTATTTGTAGTGGAGATGAGTGGTACCCGGTGGGGTCTTTTGCTGTTGTAGCCCATCTGCCTCAAGGTTGTGCGTGTTGTGGCTTTACAAATGCTTTGCTGCATACCTCGGTTGTAACGAGTGGTTATTTCAGTCAAAGTTGCTCTTCTATCAGCTTGAAGCAGTCGGCCCATTTTCCTCTGACCTCTAGCATCAACAAGGCATTTTTGCCCACATGACTGCCGCATACTTGATGTTTTTCCCTTTTCACACCATTCTTTGTAAACCCTAGAAATGGTTGTGCGTGAAAATCCCAGTAACTGAGCAGATTGTGAAATACTCAGACCGGCCTGTCTGGCACCAACAACCATGCCATGCTCAAAATTGTTTAAATCACCTTTCTTTCCCATTCTGACATTCAGTATTGAGTTCAGGAGATTGTCTTGACCAGGACCAAACCCCTAAATGCATTGAAGCAACTGCCATGTGATTAGTTGAGTAGATATATATTATATATATTATGAATGTGTATGTGTATATGTGTGTATTTGTATACAGTGCCTTGCGAAAGTATTCAGCCCCCTTGAACTTTTCGACCTTTTGCCACATTTCAGGCTTCAAAAATAAAGATATGAAACTGTAATTTTTTGTGACGAATCAACAACAAGTGGGACACAATCATGAAGTGGAACGAAATTTTTTGGATATGTCAAACTTCTTTAACAAATAAAAAACTGACAAATTGGGCGAGCAAAACTATTCAGCCCCCTTAAGTTAATACTTTGTAGTGCCACCTTTTGCTGCGATTACAGCTGTAAGTCGCTTGGGGTATGTCTATCAGTTTTGATTGCGTTCCAAATTATTATGCAAATGTTTTTTTACACTGATTTTCCTAAATAGTCAATTTATACAGAAAAGCCCCCCAGAGCTGCAGTTTTGATGCAAACTGCCTCCCACCCTTATAGATCTTTTGCTTGAGGATGCTCCAAAGGTTCTCAGTAGGGTTGAGGTCAGGGGAGAATGGGGCCCACACCATGAATTTCTCCCCTTTTATGCCCATAGCAGCCAATGACACAGAGGTATTCTTTGCAGCATGAGATGGTGCATTGTCATGCATGAAGATGATTTTGCCACGGAATGCACAGTTCTTCTTTTTGTACCATGAAAGGAAGTGGTCAGTCAGAAAGTCTATATACTTTGCTGAGGTAGATTTCACACCTTCAGGGACCCCGAAGGGGCCTACCAGCTCCCCCACCACCCAAAGGGGCCTACCAGCTCTCTCCCCATGATTTCGGCCCAAAACATGACTCTGCCACCTCCGTGCTGATGTCGCAACCTTATTAGGACATGGTGGCCATCCACCAACCATCCACTACTCCATCCATCTGGACCATCCAGGGTTGCAGGGCACTCATCAGTAAACAAGACTGTTTGAAAATAAAATTAGTCTTCATGTATTTCTGGGCCCAATGCAAGCATTTCTGCTTGTGAGCATTGGTTAGGGGTGGCCGAATAGTTGGTTTATGCCCACCTGCAAGCCTCTGGAAGATCCTACATCTTGAGGTTCACAGGACTCCAGAGGCACCAGCAGCTTCAAATACCTGTTTGCTGCTTTGTAATGGCATTTGAGCAGCTGCTCTCTTAATCCAATGAATTTGTCTGGCAGTAACCTTCTTCATTATGTCTTTATCTGCACAAATTTGAATGTGCTCTAAATCAGCCACAAATCTCTTCACAGTGCGATGATCACAATTACGTTTTCGTGAAATATCTAATGTTTTCATACCTTGTCCAATGCATTGCACTATTTGATGCTGTTCCGCAGCAGATAGATCCTTTTTCTTTCCCATATTGCTTGAAACCTGTGGCCTGCTTAATAATGTGGAACATTCTTCTTAAGTAGTTTTCCTTAAATTAAGCTCCTGTGGTAAACTAATTATCACAGGTGTCTGAGATTGATTTCAGTGATGCAAAGAGCCCGGAGATACAATACCATCCATGAGTTTGATTGAAAAAATATATATTTAATGATTGACACTTTATTTGATTTTGGATAATAATTTGCAACGCGTGTAGGTTATTCACTGGACTAGTGTATACTGGGAAAACATATCTAGCATTAGTGTTTGTAGTGTTTCAAGCCGATTGTCATGTTAATGTTTTTTTTTTAATTATTGTAATATTTTATGCAGTGTGTTTTGTTGTGTTCTCATTTGTAACTCTTTTTCCTAACAGGGTCCCCATACGTCTCGCTCTGGTCTCAGCCAGCCTCTTCTTTCTGGTGGTGAACCTGACGTGTGCCTTGCTGGTGCAGGGCGGCCTGGGGGGTGAGATGGGGGGTGACACGGGCGAGTCGGAGATCCGGCAGGTGGTGTTGGCCCGAGTTCTGGTCAACGACAGCCTGTTTGTTGTCTGTGCCGTCTCACTGGCCGTATGCATCTTCAAGATCGCAAAGATGTCCTCTGCCAATGTTTATCTTGAGTCTAAGGTACCATACACAGTTTTCTCGACCTAGCACATCCATCCATCAATCAATTAGCAACAACCTCACTTGAGATGATTAACCAACTGACCAATTCTCTAAAGAGAGACTTAGCTAAATGACATTGGCATAAGTAGCACCACATATTTACAATATATGATATTTACATGAGTAAGATGCAAGACTCTTGTTTTAAGCTATTTTCAGCACCTTAGTTGTTTTCCATCTTGCTTCAGCACTATTGGCTGTTGTGAAAATGTATCCACAAATGTTGGATGCAACATTGTTTTCTTTCTGTATCTACACAATTTCACTGTGTCCAACTTTAACTAATCAATCGTTTAATTAAGCAATTCTTCTTTATTGCCCCTTAGTCTAATTGGGTTTGCAAGGAGGGATAATGCACAACCAAAACACTTGTAAATACAATATTAAAGTAACACTCCAGACCCGTAAACAGCTCAAATTCGTTGTGCCGGTCATGTTTCTGACACGACGGGCACTAAAAACACCTTCTCAGCACGTTCGATAATTCCCAACTCAGCCACCATAAGTATCCAGAGATTCCTACAGTTTTGTTACCACAACGTTTTCTAAACTACAGCTAGATTCACAGGAGGTGTTTTGTTGACTTCCTGATCTTTATCTGTCCCATTTTATTCTCCAATCGCTTAATTGAAAGATTGATCTGATTCAAAATCAACAGTTTGTAGTTCCAAAAATGTTGCTGTGACATCACTGTAAGAATCTCTGGTCAAAGAACGTGCTGAAAATGTTTTTTTAGTGCTCGTTGTGTCAGAAACATGAACAGCACAACAATTTTTAGCTGTTAAGGGGAATGGATTGATCCTTTAAGTATACAATTTGCTATATCTTGTAATTAGGTTGGTATACCTTAAGCAAACAAATATTAATGTTACTTTGGATAAGAGCATCTGGTAAATGATCCCTCGATCCCCCGTTCCATCTATACATCTTTCTGCCTCTCTCTCTGTTGTTCTGTCTATTTGTCTGTGTGTTGTTGGTTGGTGTAGGGTACATCAGTGTGTCAAGCTACAGCCATAGGTGCTGTAGTGATCCTGCTGTACATGTCCAGGGCCTGCTATAACCTAGTGGTGGTGGCTCTTTCTCCCGAGGACCGGCCCAACCCTTTCAACTTTAGCTGGTACAACGTCTCCGACCAGGTATGGTGGTTATGAATGCACTAGCACACAGGTTGTCCAGTGTTAACATTCCCGGCTCTGCGGCTATGTGTTTTAGCCTATTTTTTATATTATTATTATTTTTACCCATTTTACCAATCCAGTTTTGTAACCTTGTGGTAGTGGATCCACTCTACAGGAGAACTTTAGCTGGTTTGGCATCTCCATCTCTCACCCACTCCGTCAACAAAGCATAAAATTAGTCTTTCTTTGCAGATGATAATTTGTGTGATGGAGGATTGCATAGAGTTTAGTCATTGTCATGAGGACTAGGAGCATTTGTTGTGCGTGTGCATGTGAGTCGGCCTGTTAAACCTTCCGTGAACCCTGTTGTCCTAGATATTCAAAGCTCACAGGGTTGTTCAGCCAGCCACACACACACACACACACACACACACATCTTCTGTCTGACATAGTTAATCATCTATTATAGGGCTGTTTAGTTTGCACAGATCCTGTGTTTGTGTGCGTGTGTGTGTGCGTGTGTGTGTGCGTGTGTGTGTGCGTGTGCGTGTGCGTGCGTGTGTCAGTCATTGTCTGTATGATGTGGTTGTGTCTGTAAACAACAGGCTTGTCACAGCCATTCTGCATTAGTTGCATAGCTTATTGCTAACAGCTTCATGTGCCTTTAGTCTTCACTGTTTCTCAGGTGTTTACACGTGCATGCCAAATTCAAGTGCCCATATGTGGGGAGTGTGTGTTTCTGTCTTTGTAGGTGCTTATATAATCTGTCTGGCTTTACACGTGTGTGTGTGTGGGTGCATTTTATGTATGTGATTACTAAAGAACTTCTAATATGAAGCCTCTAATGTGTGTCTTTGAGCTTCTCCCTATGTATCCTAAAATAAAATACTGTCCCTATATTTACAGAGCCCAATGTACACTCACCTGACAGTTCATTAGGTACACCTTGATAGTGCTGGATTGGACCTCCTTTGTCCTTCAGAACTGCATAATCCTTTGGTGCATAGATTCATCAAGTACACATTCCTCAGAGATTTGGGTCAATATTGACATTATTGCATTATGCAGTTCCTGCAGATTTGTAGGCAGCACATCCATGATGCGAATCTCTCATTCCACCACATCCCAAAGGTGCTCGGTTTGATTGAGATCTGGTGACTGTGGAGGCCATTAGAGTACAGTGAACTCATTGTCATGTTCAAGAAACCAGCTTGAGATGCGGTGAGCTTTGTGACATGGCGCATTATACTGCAGGAAGTAGCCATTAGAACAGGGCCAGTCAATGCGTCAAATCTCCCGAAAGGTACATGGTCGATACGAATGCTTCCTATCGTTTGAAAAAGGTTTGCCTGGAAATAATGAGAGGTGGATTCTCCAGGTGGGTTAATTGCAGCCTGAGATATTGCATCTCAAATGTGAGTACATTTTGTAGACTTCACTTTGATTAACTAAAAACATTACAGACTGGAAGCAGGAAGTGAAAATGACAAAATAACAAAGTTTGATCCTTGCAGAGGGCAAAGTATCACGTGTCATGGGGACTTCAACCCCGTTAGACATTGAAGGGTTCATTATATTTGAATGACTCTCAATATGTACTGTTTTCTTGATTCACAGGTGTCAGTGAGTAGGTTAAATGATCTTAAAACAAACGGTGGTGTTTATATTCTGGGAAGTCAAACAAAGAAATGGTGTCAGAAAACTAAACATTTATTTTCTGTAGGCTAATTGTGTGTAATTTAATGAAATAACGTTTTCTAATTTTTCATGCATCACTTTATTATGCAGCCCTTTGCTTGGTTTCAAAAACTCAATATGGCCCTCAAGCAAAAAACTTTGCTCACCCCTGCATTAAAGGGTGAATACACTGTGGTCATAAAGGGATGGACATTGTCAGCAACAATACGCAAGTAGGCTGTGGCATTTAAAAGATCAATTGGCACTAAGGGGCTCAGAGTGCCAAGACAATATCCCCCATACCATTACACCACCACCACCAGCCTGAAACGTTGATAAAAGCATGTTGGATCCATGCTATAATGTTGTGTACACCCAATTCTGACCCTACCATCTGAATGTTGCAGCAGAAATCAAGTCTCATCAGACCTGGCAACATTTTATTAATCTTCCATTGTCCAATCTTGGTTGGCCTGTGCAAATTGTAGCTTCCGTTTCCTGATTTTTGCTGACAGGAGTTGCACCCCGTCTTCTGCTGCTGTAGACCATTTGCTTCAAGGTTTGACGTGTTGTGTGTTCAGTGATGTTCTTCTGTATTCTTTTGTTATAACAAGTGGTTATTTGAGTTACTGTTGCCATTATATCAGCTTGAACCAATCTGGCCATTCTCCTCTGACCTCTGCCATCAACAAGGCATTTTCGCCCAAAGAATAGCCACTCACTGGATATTGGTTTTTTTTCGGACCATTCTCTGTAAACCATAGATATGTTGTTTGTGTGGGAAAATCCCAGTAGATCCTATTTATGATGCTTGGTTTGAACAGCAGATTGTCTTGACCATGTCCACATGCCTAAATGCATTCAATTGCTGCCATGTGATATTTGTGTTGAACTAATGTAGTGGCCGGTGAGTGTATATTGAGTTTGGGTAACCTAGAACTACTAATTGGTAAGATGCTTAATTAAATGTGGCATCTACATGTGTTAAGAAAAGAGGTTGATTGTTGCCTTGGGCTGAGGGAGGACTGTGCACTCATTGCAATAACACTTTTCAGTTGACACAAATGCTATGCAAGCTTTTTAAAAGTAGAATTTATGATAATAGTGAGGGTTTAATGAGATCTGGTTTATTGTTGATCTCCCCCACAGAAAATAAATACAATAAAGAAAGAAAGAAAGAAAAAAAATATATATATTTTAACAAATGAGAGGAGTGTGGGGCTTATACCTTCACCTCTTGGAACACAAAAGGTCATCCAGACCAAAATGCAAAACAAGGCTCTTGGCTGTAGATCTGTCTTTGATTATGTGTCATTTGTATATCAGGTTTAGATGTAGATGAATGATTCATTCTACCTTCTCTGTGTAACAGTTATGACCTGAAGGAATTCTGTACCAGCACAAAATCATTCTTGGTCAGATTGTTTCCCTTTGAAGAACTACCCTGATAAATTGACCTACTTGGAGATCGAAATGACAACCATAATTTTCAGTTGTCAATTGTTGGGGCTTGTCTTCGGGTCAGTTTCCAGAGAGTCTGGATAAGCATGGCAGAGAGCTCTGTGGAAGCTGCAGCCTCAATCCATTGGAGGGGATTTGGAAGGATATGGGCTCTGTCTGGGGAAAGGTCTTTGTTTGTCTATAAATAACCCAGCCAGGGGAGGAGAAGCCATGATGGGGAGCACTGCCGAGGGCTGCCTGGTGGCAGTGACCTAGATCTGGGCTTAAATCCTGAGACGGACAGCCCTAGACTGGAGGTTTTCTTAAGTTCCCCAGGCCAGTCTAGGCCCTCTGTGCATGCGGGTGTCTGGGTGCCTGTCTGTTTTGGTTAAAATGTTTCTTGTTGAGTAAGAATCTAACCCTGAGCATAATCCTACATTTTACCCCACAGTCCTTACAAACCTCACCCTGATGCTTAAACCCTAACCATTTTGTCAATTGTAATTGTTTCCTGTATGTAGTTGAACCAAAAGATGATACTTGGTCAGATTGTACTTGTTTTAGTTAAAAGGTCCCCAAATGTCATCACACACATGCGCACGCACACTTATTGTTTCTGTAGCTTTGTGTAATCTATCTTGTTTTTGATAATCTCAGAGATTACTTAAAAGTTTATTTCGGTCTCCGTTTGGCATCCTTGTCTAATGATGTTCATAAATTATCTGTGTACACGCTCATCACTGTCTTTCTAAATCTCCTGTCCTCATAGTAATCCCTCTATACACTGCCAATCTGTCTGTGCGGCTGTCTTGTCTCCCATTGACTGTCTAGTTACTTATCTGTCTTCCATCTCCCAATATCTGTCTGCCTGCCTGCCTGCCTGCCTGTCTGTCTGCCTGCCTGCCTGCCTGCCTGTCTGCCTGTCTGCCTGTCTGCCTGTCTGCCTGTCTG
>JACXGM010004627.1:0-26675 GCA_016801145.1 Umbra pygmaea | reverse complement strand
CGGAATTTGTTTGTGTTGACCATACAGGCAGACGTTGACAAGATCAGTGGAGAGGCCTACATCATCTTTGGGATGATCCTTTTTTTCTGGGAGCTGCTACCCACCAGTCTGGTTGTGGTCTTCTTCAGGGTACAGAGGCCAAATCAGAACCTAGTAAGACCATTTACTTCCTGTTATACAGTACTCTACATTCAAGCCCAATCAGAACCTCGTAAGGCATTTAACTCTACCGTACATTTTTCAAAAGGTATTGTGGCTCTCTTCACCTAGTAGATTAGTTTTATTTGGCTTATGATCAGTTGTTTATTCAGATTGCATGAAAATCAACCAGGTACCAACAAAAAAATCTCTAATCTAGTGTATAGCCCCAAATTATCCAGCACGGTCAGATTGTGTAATATACTGAGAGACTAGGGATATTTAAAGGATAATGTAACTTGTTAGAACTTAATGTCAAATCTTTCCTAGTGCTGAAAATAGTCTGTGAGCCAAAAGAAACTGTAAAATGATGGTTCTGTGTCCTTTATCATGCAAATAATTGCTTCTAATGCCTGCTCAATATACAGGTACATCTGAAAAAAATGTAATATTGTGGAAAAGTGTATTTCTTTCTTTAATTCAATAAGGGACACCTTATTACACACAAAGTGACATTTCAAGCCTTTTTTTGTTTAAATCTTGATGATTACAGGTAATAAACTCATGGAAATAGACAATCTAATATCTGAAAATGTTAGAATAAAGAACTTATAAAACAGAAATGTTGACCTGAGAAGTTTTCTTGCCTTTAATCTCTGTCTGGTTCAGTACACACAACCACAACCATGGGGAAAACTGCTGACTTGACAGTTGTCCAGAAGACACTCATTGACGCCCTCCACGATGAGGAAATCAGTCTGTGGCACTGCTGAGGTGTTTATGGGTCTGGTTTCTCTCATTGTCCTCTAGACAATAACCCATAGATTCTCTAATGGCACCCCAAAGCATCACTGAATGTGGAAACATCACGCTGGACTTCAAGCAACTTGGATTCTGTGCCTCTCCACACTTATTCCAGACTCTAGGACCTTAATTTCCAAATGCAATGCAACATTTAACTTAATCTGAAAACAGGACTTTGGACCACTGAGCAACGGTCCAATAATTGTTCTCTTTAGCCCAGGTAAGATGCTTCTGATGTTGTCTCTAGTTCAGGTGTTCAGGCTTGACTACATTTGTAGCCCATTCCAAGGATGGACATGCCAGTGCGTGGTGGCTCAATGCACTGACTCCAGCCTCAGTCCACTCCTTGTGAACCTCCCTAAAGTTCTTGAATCAACTTTGCCTTACAATCCTCTCAAGGATCATTCTTGTTGCATGTGCAACTTTCCCTACCAGACTTTACCCTTCCAAACAACTTTCCAAGAATATGCTTTGAAACAGCACACTGCAAAGTATGGAGAACCAAGTCTGTCAAAATAATAAATAAATAAATATGTGCATGAAATAAAAATATTTATACATAAAAATATATTATACATTTATTAACCAATATTATTTCCCTATATATTTATTTCCATGATCATTTATTTCTGTATTTATTGATTTTTATATACACTGATTTCCATATTATTTTAATTATTTATTTCCATATATATTTATTTCTGTATTTCCACATCCTTAAGCTGAGGAGGCTGTCAATCATAGTATGTCACAGTGTCAACTTTTTACCATTGGTTGATCGGTATCAGAGTGTGAAGATCGACTTTACATGCCTAGATTGCTATGACTATGTTAGTAGGCTTCATAAATGGCTACATACAGGCTCTTGCAAGAGATTAGAGAGTCTTGGCTAACCTAGCTGAAAATGCTAGCTTTGATTATGTACTTTTTTGTGTGGAGGGTCTGGTGGAAAGTTTATTGCAGTAATCAGCATCTAATGACACAGAATTTGACCCTGTAGTGTAGGAATTATTTGTGTTTATTCAGCAACAGTATATTATGCTAGCAATACAAACGTGGATTTAGTTTTTCAAAATAATAGCGCTCTTTCCAATGTATTAAATAATCGTTTTAAATTCATTTTAAAGCTAGTGAATTAAAATCAAATCAATTTTTTTGTGATTAAGGAACTATTAAAATAGTTTGATAGGAAAATATATATATATTTTACTAACAATTGTAAAAGATATTCTGTACACTAAATATATTGTCTCATAAAATCTATCACTCGTGCCAAAACATGTGCTATGGATAAATGTTCAATAGGATGCATGCGCAGTTCTAGCGGGGTGGCACACACGTTCGCCTGGCAACACTATATTATTTCGGAAACACAAACTCTGATTTATCCATTCAGAATAATAGTGCTTGTTTTAATTCATTGCAATAATAATTTTGAATTCATTGCAAAAACAAACATTTAACATGTTTTCACGACATTTCATTAAAAACATAACGAATATGTTGAATATTGAATATGTTGTCAGTGTCTCGTGAAAACATGATACATTTGTAAAACATTCGCTAGCGTATGTTGTATCCAACAACAGACAAATTTTAGCAACACATGAACATAGACCCACCAACTATCTATGCAATGATTATTGTCATTAATTTCGAGCGCTATTGTTTTGAAAGGTAGTATCAGAGTTTGTGTTGCCGACATGAAATAGTGTTGCCAGGTGAACGTGTGTGCCACCCCGTTAGAACCGCGCCTGATAGGATGTGTTTAATCCAAATATAATCTCAAATCCTCCAGCACTTGAGGTAGTATAGCCAGCAACACAAAAACAGGGACCCACGTCCCATTCAACTAACTTTGCCCCACTAAAGATCATTTGCTTTACAGAGGAGTGGATCCGACTCTGGCACGATTTGACAAAAAACTCTGCTGCATCTTGGGATGCCACTGGAGGCATGGTCAAGTCTAAAATCAGTAAGAAATTGTAGTAACTTTACCCCATAGTTCAGCTTCAGTAGCATTTATAATTAGTGAGGAGCACACAGAGCATTAGAACAGTTAGTAAATGCAATACAGGCCAAAGAACGGGATGTGTGTGGTAGCAACACAATACCCATTAAAATGAATATTCATAGGTCCATAGTACTGCTACAAGCAGCTATGAAAGTATGTAATGGGGATACTATGGAGCAGTATTTATGACGATGCTAGAAAATAGTGAAAGGAGAGGCTACCTCCACAGATCTAGATTTCTGTGTCATACGAGCATGTAAAATTGCTAAAGTAATGCAGACAGCAGTGCTGCTTCCAGTGACCACCTTCCTGCCTAAAGAGATGAATCAACTTTTAGCTGAGATACATAAAGAATTTCCATCTTTGTCTACAAACAGACAAAATAATACACTTGATTTCATTGGCCCACTTCTACCTTGCTTAGACATGATAGGGATAAAATCTGAGGGCAATGTTAAAAATTCAGATAGTTGTAAAAGCTGCCCCCCAAAAATAGCCAAGTATGGCCCTACAGTGAGTTGAATGGGAGCGTGACGTGGGTCCCTGTTTTTGTGTTGCTGGCTATACTGCCTCAAGTGCCTGAGGATTTGAGACTATATTTGGATTAATCACATCCTAGTGAACATTTATCCATAGCACATACTTCGGCACAATCATTCGTTTTGGTGTTATAGAGGAATCTGCATAGGCAAGCATGGTATGTTAAATGTACGCATAACCATTGTTTTTAAAACGTTTTTTTCCATATATTTTAATTTTTCCAAAACTCAATCTTTCTACGTGCTTAAAACATCATTAAAACCTGCTTTTGTTTAGAGTTCACTAACCTACAGTCGTATGCAACAGTTTAGGCACCCCTGAATATTTCCATGATTTTCATTTATAGATAATTGGGTGTTTGGATTTGCAATTTCATTTTGATCTATCAAATAACTGAAGGACACAGTAATATTTCAGTAGTGAAATTAGGTTTATTGGATGAACAGAAAATGTGCAATATGTATCAAAACAAAATTAGACATAAATTTGGGCACCCCAACAGAAATATCACATCAATATTTAGTTGAGTCTCCTTTAGCAGAAATTCTCTAGACACTTTCTACAGCCTGTAATGAGTTTCTGGATGAAGGTATTTTAGACTATTCCTCCTTGCAAAACATCTCCAGTTCAGTTAGGTCTGCTGATATTGAGTGGAATCCATGCAGCCCTCAACTTTAACAAGATTCCAGTACCGGCACTGGCCACACAGCCCCACAGCATGATGAAACCGCCACCAAATTTTACTGTGGGTAGCAAGTGTTTGTCTTGGCACAATGTGTTTTTTTGCCGCCATGCATATGCCCCATGTTATGACCAAATAACTCCATCGTTGTTACATCAGTTCACAGCACCTTCTTCCAAAATGAAGCTGGCTTGTCCAAATGTGCATTTGCAAACCTCAAGCGACTCTGTTTGTGGCGTGTGTAGAAAAGGCTTCTTCCACATCACTCTCCCGTTCATCTTCTCCTTGTGCAAAGAGCGCTGAATTGTTGAACAATGCACAGTGAAACCATCTGCCGCAAGAGGATGTTGTAGGTCTTTGGAGGTGGTCTGTGGGCTGTTTCTGACCGTTCTCACCATCCTTCGCCTTGGCATTTCCAATATTCTACTTGGCCAGCCACTTCTGGCCTTAACAAATACTGTGCCTGTGGACTTTCATTTTTTAACTATGTTTCTCCCAGTGGACACGGACAGCTTAAATCTCTGTGATAGCTTTTGGTTCCAGTTTCTCTTCTACGTTGTAGCCTACCCATTTCAACAAAGAATAGAACTGCCAGTGCAATGTTCCATAGTCGTGAACACTCACACTCACACATACATCCACACACACACAAGCTAAGAGATTGACGGAGAGAGAGAGCAAGCTACGATAGTTAACGGAGCACAACAGGTGACACCAAAGCCACAAAAAAGTCAGCACAGTTGATATTCCATGGTGGGGCTAACACGATTCTTGGTGGGGCTGTAGCCCAACCAAGCCATATCCTGCCACTGCCCCTGTTGCCAATAGATGCTGTGGAAAGTTATTTGTTAGCAGCATTGTCTGTTTGTGACATTGCATGTCTTTTTGGGGTTGGTGAAAGAATCCTGTATCCTACAAACCTACCCCGTGATGTATTCTTGGTTCTTCTTCTTTGATTTTTATGGCAGATCACAACCACCTTAACGGTGCATATACCGCCACCAACTGTACCGGAGTTTGACGCCGGTCATGGCCCACCCAATTCAAATCCACCCAACTCAACCCGCCATCCTAAGAAATTGACATACAGCCCACGACACCACCCCACATCCCTACCCAACCCCCATCCACGCCCTCTCCCCTAATCGACATCAGATAACAACATCTTGTGAATCATCTCCCCCATGATGTCAGCCTCAACCAACTACTGCCTAACTGTCTTGCTTCCACCACAACCCCTCCCCACACTACTTCCGCCATGGACAGATCCTCTGGAACACCCGTGATCTCACCCCTCTCACCTTCGCTGCACTCCCAGGCACCTGACCCCTCACCTGACCCCATTCAACACCTCCAACTTCAGTAACGTATCCATTTGACCCTCACTGTAAACCACAATAAGTACCCTAGAACCACTCCAACACCTTGCATCTTACACCCTTCCAACCTGTTTCTTGTTTGCCGCAGTGAGCGTGTTTGGGTGCAACATCTTACCTGTCGGGGCTGCAAACACCACTAACACCTTATAACACCATATCTCCCCGTTCTTGGTTCCTCCCCAGCTGTTTTTTTACGTTCAAAATCTGTTTAAGTTAAATTAAGTCCTGCCCCCTCATTAGCTTAAGGATTTGGAAATACAGAAATAAATATATGGAAATAAATAATACAGAAATAAAAGAATATGGAAATAAATTAATATAAAAATAAATAAATACAGCAATAAATGATCACAGAAATAAATAAATACAGAAATAATATTGATTAATAAATGTATAATTTTATATTTTTATTTATAAATATTTTTATTGATGCATATATTTATTTATTAATTTGGCAATCTTGGTCCTCCATAGCAAACAGCCAGCCCTTTCAGCAAAGACCTTCTGGCTTACCCTCCTCATGGTGGGTGTCAATCTGTGTCTTCTGGACAACTGTCAAGTCAGCAGTCTTCCCCATGATTGTGGTTGTGTGTACTGAACCAGACTGAGAGATTAAAGGCCAGGAAACTTCTCAGGTCGACATTTCTGTTTTCTAAATTCTTAATCCTAATAATTTGAGATACTAGATTTTTTTATTCCCATGAGTTATAAGACGTAATAATCAAGATTAAAACATAAAAGGCTTGTAATTTGCCACTTTTGTAAAATTGTAACATTAAGTTGTGGAAAGAACTTTTAATATTCAGGTACTGTAAGTACAAGGACGGTACATATTTTGATATAGGAAACATAAAGCCTGTGAAAAGACGTCTGGTCAGTTCAAGACGTCTGGGTCTGGTGAAATTTGCGGCACTCACA
Organism: Umbra pygmaea; assembly: GCA_016801145.1. Classification (NCBI taxonomy): domain Eukaryota; kingdom Metazoa; phylum Chordata; class Actinopteri; order Esociformes; family Umbridae; genus Umbra; species Umbra pygmaea. The sequence continues at coordinate 20,200 of JACXGM010004627.1, read as the reverse complement.
TAACCTTTAATTACAGCCCACATCCCTCTCTTGGCTTATCTTGCAGTTCATACCAGTACAAACTTATATGCCATGTAAATGATTATTTCAAATAATGCACCTTTTCTCTCTCAATTTCTTTCTGTATCATATGAGCTTATTGTGTCTAGTTTAACAGCATTCATTAGAAATACAAACAAGTATGAAACTTGTTCACATTTACCTAAAACAATATACTAAATGTGTCTTACTTGCATTGTTATTATGAGTGACTGTTACATTTTATAACATGCTACTTTTGTCATATTTAATGGTCTACAGTTATGCTCATGAGTTTGCATTGATTTTGACAATATGACTGTTCAAGCAAATCATTTGACTGTTAGGGAAGGATAGTGCTCATATGAAGCCATTCATTATCACAAAGTTATTTGGCACCTTTGTAAACCATACTGAAAAGGAATCAACAAAATGGCCCTCATCAAGTGTTTATATACCCTTGAATGTTTGGCCTTGTTACAGACACACAAGGTGACACACACAGGTTAAATAGCATTTAAAGGTTAATTTCTCACACTTGTGGCATTTTAAATTGCAATTAGTGTCTGTGTATAGTCAATGAGTTTGTTAGTGCTCACCTGGATGCACTGAGCAGGCTAGATACTGAGCCATGGGGAGCAGAAAATAACTGTCAAAAGACCTGCATAATAAGGTACTGGAACTGCGTAAAGTGGATATAAAAAGATATCCAAAGCCTTGCAAATGCCAGTAAGTACTGTTATGTCACTTATTAAGAAGTGGAAGATTTGGGGATCTCTTCATACCAAGCCAAGGTAAGGTAGACCAAGAAAGAATTCAGCCAGAACTGCCAGATGAATTTGTTGGGATACAAATAAACCCACAGGTAACTTCAGGAGACATACAGGCTTCTCTGGAAAAAAACGGTGTGGTTGTTTCAAAAAGCACAATACGATGACACTTGAACAAAAGGAGCTGCAAGGTTGAGTTGCCAAAAAGAAGTTTTTACTGCACCAGTTCCACAAAAAAGCCTGGTTACAATATGCCCAACACCACCTTGATATGCCTCACAGCGTCTGGCACACTGTAATATGGATTGACACGACCAAAATAAAGCTATATGGTCACAACCCTAAGTGTTCTGTTTGGAGAGGGGTCAACAAGCCCTATAGTAAAAGGAATACTCACTGATATTCTGGGTGTGTGTGCTCTAAATGCATGGGGAACTTTGAGAAAATTGACGGTAAGATGAATGCAGCATGTTATCGGACAATACTGGCTAACAATTTGCATTCTTCTGCACGAAAGCTGCACATGGGACACATTTGGACATTCCAGCACGGCAATTGCCCTAAGCACAAGGCCAAGTTGACCCTCCAATGGTTACAGCAGAAAAAAGGTGAATGTTCTGGAGTGGCCATCACAGTCTCATGACCTTAATATCATTGAGCCACTCAGGGGAGATCTCAAACGTGCAAATCATGCAAGATGACCAGACTTTGCATGACCTGGAGGCATTTTGCCAAGACGAATTGGCCAGTTATACCACCTGCAAGAATTCAGGGCCTCAAAGACAACTATCACAAACAACTGCACAATGTTATTGATGCTAAAGAGGACAATATACCGTATTGAGTACTGAGGGTATGCAGACTTCTGAACAGGGGTAATTTTATTATTTTGTTTGTTGCCATGTTTTGTGCCATGATTGTGCCATTGTGTTATGACCTACAGTTGAATATGTCTTGCATGACAAGTAAAAAAACACTGTTTGCCTGCTCACTCAAGTTTAAAAATAAATGCTACATCTATAACCAATTCTTCAGGGGTATGCAAACTTTTGAGCACAACTGAATGTTTCCTCTTCCCAAGGCGACGGGAGGAATGATCAGCAGTCAGAGCTTCAGCTCCAGGGCTTATTTCTTCGATAACCCCAGGAGGTACGACAGCGATGACGACCTGTCCAGGAGTATCAACTCCAGAGCAGATCGGCCGAGGTTGGTAGCTGCCTATTAATCACATTTATTCAACGGGTTCTGAGATATCTGCAATTTGATTTGCTAAAATTGCATTTGAAGCCTACAGTGTGACAGTACCCTGATATCCTCACATAGAGTGTTGCCTAATCACTCAAGTGCAACATTATATATAAAAGTATCAATACGCCATCAACCGTGAGGAGCCAAAATAAAACAAACATGGAAGACAATTCCTCTCACTTTAGTCTCAATGCCAATTTCCAAATAAGACTATCTACAAAATAAAAATGATTTAAACAATAATATTGTCACTCATATAGACATGCTAGCCAGCCACAGGATTTAAGTAATCTCATTATTTTTGTAATAAAGTCGTGACAAAGCGATGGTTAACCATTAAGCTCGTTAGCCTACTTGTCTTAGCTATAATATACTCTGGCAACATGAAGTTTCGACTAGTTAGTCATGTGTCATGTCATGGCTAGCAATGTGATTTCCTGGCCACCGATTTTAAAAAGATGTAAAATTTAACTGAAAATCGAAGAGTTTGAGGTGCTTGCAACATGGATATGAGAAATGCATGGCATTTACTCACCTGAGATCCTGGAAAGTCATAAATTACTGATACTAGCTAGATAAGTTTTCCTTCCTCCAGCATAGTTGTGTTTGTAGTAGTCATGCAAGTTGTTTCATGTGTGCAACAACTAAACAGGCATCTTATGTGGTCATAAAAAATGGACTAGAAAAAATTACACGCGAGACAGATTTATAATACAGGACAGTTAATTTTCTTTGGCATAGATAGTCCATGTAAATGATCATGAGCACTGTCTGAAGACCTCCCTTGTTCACAACCTATGCAGACTGTGCATCCTGGCTTGTAATGGATGTATGTAAATATGTTCAGAAAAACAACTTAAAGAAATGCTAATTTAGCTACTCAAGTGTTACTCTGGCAACCGCACACAGATGTTTGCTTCTACTGACTGCATTTAAACCAAACAGTACAGTCGGCTATCAGGCAGTGTCTGATGTTGACAGGGTCGAGTCTGTATCAACCCAAAAATGAGAAATCGAACAAAAGCATATAAACCAGACCCATGCGTTATTCTATTACAATTAAATCATAATGTACATAGAGTTAGTGTTCAGATCTTATTATAAGTTATGGTAATTATTACTTTATTAGGAACTACTTGTTTTATGTGGCGTACTAACATGGCAACAGTAGGAGTGGTCAAGGTACGTTAATGTTAGACGGCAACCGCACGCCTCGTGACTATTTTGCTAAAAAATGTATTGTCACAAAAAATGTTGGCAACCATTTTGTAAGCACACACACTCCAGCCTGTGTGTTGCCAAAGAATAACCGCACGCCTCAGCAGTTCTCACGGTGTGCGGTTATTCCCTGGCAATGCACAGTTTGTCATGTGTTAATGCTTAGATAACATCATAAAAATAACTTTCTCAAAGGAAACTGTTGAGTAAATAAGGGATTCCTGCAGATGTACCACCCAGCTGAGGGTCAGGTATCCTATTTGCCTATATTTATTAAGAGATGGGTGATTGTTAATGGCAGTGGTCTATAACCTTTTTGGCCGGAGAGCCACAAGTGTTACTACAAACAATTCAAGCAGGTTGCAAATAAATTAAAACTTTATTACACAATTACATAACAGAGGAGCATGCGGGCTGCATGTGTTAGCATATTTAAAAATGTGCCATTCTCACATACCCCACAGATGGGATGTTGTAGAGCAGCTTTATACAGCTTCTCTCACCACCATTAACAAAATACTGGTACTAAATGGTGTGATTGATTAACGAATGGTGTGGCATCCCTCCAGTAGAGTTCTAAATATTTATAGAATATATACTAAAGCTCATTGAGAGTGGTGTGTCATGTTGGCACAATGACCTAATAAGAATCGTAATGTTTTTATTTTTTACTTGGATAATGTCAGTTCAGTCACTATCATCCTACATCCCTCAAATACAGTACTACTATATTCTCCTATATTGTCTGTATGCATCTCCCTGCATCCCTTGTAAGAAAACAATGCTAAGTTAACCATCTACCTTCATCCTGCAGTAGTGTTCTGTCTTCAACCCCCCAGATGGGGCCCTGCTGGTATGGCTCCACCCACAGGAACGATAGCCTAACGGGGGTCCCCTACCTCCTCAATGGCCCCCAGTCATCCACCGCTCCACTTCTCCTCGCCTACGGCAACCTCCAGACCAACCAGCACCATAACTACTACTCCACCCCCCAGAACTATTACTCCACCCCCCAGAACTAACTACCCCCACCCCATGTGGATACCCAGAAAACAATCCTAGACTCAGGAAAGGGGGTGTTCCTGACCTTCAGCTACATGGCTACAACCTTGGGGTTACCAACTGACGTTGCATGGCCACGCCTCCCTTGTTTGACTAGTTGATTTTCCGCCTGCACAACCAGCCCTGCTTGTTGTTGGCCTGAAGTGAACTTTGTGGTTTCTGTGGTCAGAAAGGGCTAGACAAGGTAAGGTGAATCAGTGGCTGAATAGTAGTCAGGTGAGTGATAAATATAAAGCTTTATAATTTGTTCATTACCCTAGTTCTGGAACATTTATCTTTTCCTAAGCAGAGGGACGAATGTGTCACAGAACATCAAGGAAGTGTCTGGGTGTAAAAGGATTGTCAGCTTTTCCCACAGACATATTAGACTATGTGGGACATCAGACATCACATTTTGGACTAGACAAGCACATGGACCTGCACTATTTGCGCCACAATTCCATGCCTGTTTTTGTTACATGCCAGTTGGCAGTTTTCCCCATATGCCACTGCACTCCATGAGTCAGGAGGCAGCATTTGCACTTAAACATTGAAACCCCTCACTTCATTCTGAGGATAAGACCCTGGCATGAATGTAGGCTAGGCTCCTTATGCGATCGCTGACTTTCGTGAAGATTTTGTTTGTGTTTCCTGGATGCTATATCACGTCCCTGTAGAAGAGTTGATGTTTGAATAATGAGCTGTCCGTATTACCATGCACTTTTTTTAAACCAACACTAATTTGGTCTAGAATGTGTGTGATGCTTTCTGTATCCCATTTGGATGAGATAGGTTCATAAGAGAGAAAACATTAACTTTTGGTGGAACACTATGTTTCTGAATGAATGTCTTGATCTGGAACCTGTAATGTGAATGTAATGGACCAAGAGGAGTGATTGGATCAAAATGTTACGTTGGTCCAAGTTTTTATGGTACAGTGCTCTCAAAGGCTGTTTCTAGATTGGTTTGTTTTGTCTTCAAAGCTCTTTTATAGTCATTATCAGAAGACCCTACACACAAATTTAGTAACAGGTTAACTGACTTCAAAGAGAAATGGACCATATGAAAGATAGGATCCTAGTGGTAGATGACAGCATCTAGTTCACCATTACTAGCCCGGTCCCCAAGCAGCTCATGCCATCTAGTCATCTCTTCTGGTTGTAGGAATGCCATTGGCCGTGAGAGTCGCCGAGACCGCATGGGCAGATCTGAGACTACTATATTCATGGACACCTGAAAATGTGCCAATAAATGTTAGTTGTTCTCGTTTCCCTTGTGGAAAAAATATTGCACAAAATGTTGTATATATAAAATTGATTATTATGCTTTGTCTGTTTTTTAATACTGAATTCCATATTTGTTTTTTATATTCTGTTACTAATTTGAAGTTATTACTGTATGATTTGGCCTTGATGTACAGGGCAAAGTTGTATGTAAGAGAGTAAGTGTTTATTTGCTTAACATGCTTATATGCACAGGAAGCGTTAAGGAAGGGGTTTAATATTTTGCTCTCTTCAATTAAATAAAAAAACTTTTCAGAGGGGACAAGAGGAATTTGTCATAACAAAAATGATAACATTTCTAATCTTGTTTTATTTTTTGGCTTTATTTTTTTAATTTTCCTTACCTTCCTATCTGCAACCATCAATTGTTGTTGTTATTGACATTTTATTAGTTGCGTAAATAATATTAGGTAAGAAAATACAATCAGCAGGCTTATGCAATCATGTTTTTAAGTATATTCTATTTTCCCTTGCTATCAATGTGGCCAGACAACAAACGGTTACTGGGACAGGAAGTAACACAGTGTAACCTCACGTTGAACTTCTCATACGCTCAGGCCCACAAACCAATACCAGCCAACCAGAATTGCTTTTAAAGAAATATCTTTATTGGATCCCCGACATACACACATTATCTTTAGTAGTTATTCTACAGGTTTCTTAATTTGGATTTAGGAAAAGATGGTTCACATATGCTTCTGCCTAACCTACAATGGAGACCATGATATCAAGTTGCTATTTTTAATGTTGGTGTTATCTTATTTGTAACATACTGTGTGTGTGTGTGTGTGTGTGTAACTGTCGCAGCCAATCAGTGGGCAGAAGTAAGCAGGCAGAAGTAAGCAGGCAGCTACAATCAATGGGAAAATACTAACAGATGTCCTTTGAAAATGTAATCTTCAACTTCATATCCAAGAGCATAAATAATTTTAGCTGACAAGAACGCAAATGATTCTTAACAGCAACCGTTGGAAACACCAACAGACTGTGCTCAACATTTTCAGTGTATTTTTATTCCACTTTTATTTTGTTTCTGTGATGTCTATTGCTGTTTATTGTCTCGCAAAGAGCAGGTTTAGCCTTTTAATTTGTATAATTTGTCTCTAATTCTTTGTTGGTGGCCAATGAATGTAACATGTTTACCCATCTGTCATAGATCACAAAAGATGTATGCAAGCACTACCATGTTCAAATAAAGTTTTACTGCACTGTTTAAAAAAATGCTTTTGTGTGCCAACTGTACCGATACAGTAATACGAGTCAATAGTTGCATTACTAAGTACCAGCTCACAGAGCTCTCGTGTAGATTACTGGATGTCGAAAATGTTTTGCGTCTCGGCTGAACCCTCTACGATTTAATTATCCCTGTTTGAAATCAGATCGGGCTCGGATCTACAGTATACCTTTGGAGAAGGCTTTCTCAACGCTTGTGATTTAAGTTATGTTTAGACCAGCAGCCAAATTCAATTAAATTGTTTCCTAATTGGTATATTTTCAGGCATTTTTATACTTCATTTGTATCTGAGATAGATAGCTGGTCTATCTGTAAAAGCACTTTGTGACAACTGCTGATATAAATAGTGCTATATCAAATAAACTGCTCAAAGAAATTAAGGGAACACGCAATCATCACAGTATAACACCAAGTCAATTAAACTTCTGGGATATCAATTTGTCTAGTTAGGGAGCATAAATGATTGTGAATCAATGTCACCTGTTTTGGTGCACATGAAAGTGACAACAGGTACACTGGAGGCAACAGCAAGACAACCCCCAAAAAGGGAATGGTGTTGCAGGTGGTGGCCACAGACAATTGCTCTCTACTGACTGATTTTTCTTCAGTTTTGAGTTTGCTCTTGTCAATTACTGGTAGCATGAGGCGATACCTGCAGCCAATTCAGGTTGCACAGGTATTCCATCTCCTCCATGATGGCACATCCATCCATAAAAGCTCGATTGGCATTTGCCAGAGAACACCAGGATTGGCAGGTCTACCATTGTCGCTTCCTTTTTTATTTTACCTTTATTTAACCAGGTAAGTTGACTAAGAACAATTTATTCTTTACAGCAACGACCTGGGAGCAATTAGAGTGAAGTGTCTTGACTAAGGACGTAATGACATTTGGCTTAGTTGGGAATCGAACTGACAACCATCTGACTACAAGTCTTGATTCCCTAACCACTGAGCCATCTGCTCTCATCTGTGTTCTCTTCACAGTATGGGAAGTGCATACAGGCACTTGGGGGCCATACACACTGAGTCACATTACGAGTTGTCGTGATTAAATTCACGCAAGTTTGAACAGCCCATCAATTTATGGAGTTTTATTTTTATCTTTATTCAAGAGTGTGTTCTTTCAATTTGAGAGCATTTAACTAATATTATGTTCAGATTTTGTTATAATTTCCCTCAAAACCTTGCTCTCACACTCAAATAGCCACTGCTTGCACTTGGATTTGCTGTGCTTTTGCACAAACTTTATGCTTGGATTCAGATATGTTGCTGCTTGGACAGATTACCTGCTCTCAGCTTCAAAACTTTTCCTCGCATTCAGGCTGCTTCTGTGCACTTGCAAATCCTTTCTCTGATTTTTTTGTATCATTTTTCCTGTGGATTTTTTTAAACCAAAATATCGAATACAGAACCTTGAAGAAGCCATTTCATTTGAAACTGATGTTTATTGGAAGAAAATCATAGCAAGTGTATAGGCACTCACCGGCTTTGTAGTAACAGTGTCTAGTCTGGGAGTGGAGGGGTTTTTGTTTCGATAACCTAAGACTCAAATGAGACCGGATCATGTAGGACGTTGAGTTTAACTTCTATGATCCATTCTGGCTTGGATACAGCGGTTTACTCTTACAGCAAGGAGAGTGTGACTATGTTATTCAATAATGTTTTCTATTCAACCTCATAAAATGGGTTTGTATGATTCAAGTATTTACTTAAAAGATGGAGAACGCACCAATGTTTGATTTCTTCACTCAGAAAAACATTAAGTTGGCTTTTCTGTCATGTTTGCAAAACATTTCACATGGTCGACTTATTAGCTAGGTGTTCGCCAATAAACAGATTGTGAAAAAGTTACTGTCAGCAAAAATGTATTTCAAGGGGTAAAGGTTGCAGTCTGTTTTTCTTCGTTTAGTACATCTGTACAAGTCAGTCACTTTTACAGGTCTTTCAACAAAACCTACTGTAATAATTGGTGCTGTTGTATTTATAAGCCTAGAAAATGGATGGTTGAATATAAACGTTCTTGTTGTTCTTCTGTGGCAACGTGGTTCTCTTTAGGGATGTGAAGGCTTAGGCTACCGGACCTTGGACAGGAGCGATCGGAAGTTCTCCAACTCTCTGATACTTGTTGAAATCCTGCACAAACGAATAAATGAAAGGATAAATATTAAACCTTATTTAAAGAAAGAAAACATTGGATTAAAACTGTTTAAAAATGAAAGGTTTTAGTGCTGATTTTATGTTGAACCTAGAATGTATAAATAGCATTTGTACTTTTATGCAGCTGATTATTTTACCTTCCAAAGGCATTGAGGAGGGAGACGAGCTCTTGGCGACTGAGCTGGAAAGTGGGGTTGGTATTAATGGATCTGGGTAGAGCCTCGATCAGCCGCTCAGAAAACAAGATCTTCAGCGCTGTTCCTAAACCTTGAGTCTGCATAGGGGTTTGAGAATATACTTTCAGCATTTATACAAATGTAATGTCCCCTTCATATCAAATGTTAACCCCTAACGTCATATTTAAGTCTCTACAAAACAACAACATGTCACATCAATAAAATTGTTCTTTGTATATTCACAGTGGGTCATGTAACTCTACACACCCCATTTGAAGGCATTAAATGTGATCTAAAAAGAAATGAGAAATCTATAAAATGTACAGCATTTGAATTAAATAATAATTCATTGAACTTGTGTAGCACTTTTCAAGGAACCCAAAGCTTTTTACATAGTTAGGGGGGAAAGTCTACCTCATCTACCAGAAATGTGTAGCACCCACTTTGGTGATGCACGGCAGCCATTTTGCACAAGAACACTCACCACACATCAGCTACTAGGTGGAGAGGTGAGTAGTTATACTGTATATGAACACTCACCACACATCAGCTACTAGGTGGAGAGGTGAGTAGTTATACTGTATATGAACACTCACCACACATCAGCTACTAGGTGGAGAGGTGAGTAGTTATACTGTATATGAACACTCATCACACATCAGCTACTAGGTGGAGAGGTGAGTAGTTATACTGTATATGAACACTCACCACACATCAGCTACTAGGTGGAGAGGTGAGTAGTTATACTGTATATGAACACTCACCACACATCAGCTACTAGGTGGAGAGGTGAGTAGTTATATTTGCCAATAGGAATGAGGGGGTTTATTAGGTGGACATGGTTGAAATGAGGTTGGGAATTTGGCCATTACACCAGGTTTAACACCCCTACTCTTATGAGTGCCATAGGAATTTTAATGACCACAGAGATTCAGGACACCTGTTTAACGTCCCATCAGAAAGACGGCACCCTACACAGGGCAGATGTCCCCATCACTGCCCTTGGAGCTTTGGGAATGATCTTAGACCAAGAGGCGCTCCCTACTGGACCTCAAACACCACTTTGAGAAGCATTTTATTACCGGTACTAGTACCTAATTGACATCCCAGCATTGTGGTGGTGCCAGTGGCATTGTCACATTACCACATGAAATCAAAATTGATTTAGTCAAGAGTTTTTGCCACTGATCAACACAAAAGGCCATAATTTCAAAATGACAAAATCTACAAATTGTTGTAAAATAATTGCAAATACAGTATAAATGAATAAATATAGTATTCACTGTCTTTAGTGAATATTTTGTAGGGGCACCATTGACAGCAATTACAGCCATTAGTCTATTTGGATAAGGTTCTATCAGCAAATGTGGACACTCAGTTTTAGCCCATTCTTCTTTGCAAAAGTTTCAAGTTTAATGGGGCTGTGCTGGTGTTTGGTGTAGCAGACTAAGCTGCCGAATCCGGACAACACATGTCCCCCTTCCAACGAGGACATCTGATGATGAGCAATTTTCAACATGTCCATGTATTTCCAAATTGATTGATATGCGGACATTGGCTGGGCCACTCCAGGTCATTGATCTTTTTTAACTACTCTAATATGGCTTTGGCATTTTTGAGGTTTGGGGTCATTGTCTGACTGGAACGTAAATTCCCAGGTCTCTTTCAGACGGTTTCAATTACTCTGATCTACTCATGAACTTGGGTATATGGACACCTGGTTCCCCTTTCTAATTAGTACAGTAATTAGCTCCCTATCATTTCCCTTAGTTTGGGTCCTGCGCTCCTGTTATGTGTTTCTGGTCTGCTACATTCCTTGTATTCATGCCACAGTAAGTTTGTATATTCTCTGAGATGTTTCTCGTGTCACCGTTGATTTCACCTAATGGAGCATCTAGTGTATCTGCCAGGGGTGACTCTTTTCCACCCCTTTAGTTTTCCTACTCCAGGGTTTTGTTTTCTACTGCCCAGTTATTTTGCCTGTACTAATATGAATTATAATTAAATACCATGAATTACACACCTACCCTATATACATGGTCACAAAAGGGTATTCTTCCAGATAGAAAAAAGCATCCTCATAGCATAATGCTGCCACCACCATCCTTTTCACATTTTAGCAGATGCTCTTACCCAGAGTGAATTACCTTAAGTACAGGGACATCCCCATGTAGCAACTTAGGGTTAAGTGCCTTGCTCAAGGCCACAACAACATTTTGGCCCTCTCAGTAATTGAGACGGCAACGTTACGATTACAGATCTGACTCATAAAGCACTGATCCATGCTTCACGGGATGGTGTTCTCAGGATAATGTGCAGTGTTAGGTTATTACATAGTGCTTAGCCAAAAGGCTTTCATTTGTTCTCTGGATAATGTGCAGTGTTAGGTTATTACATAGTGCTTAGCCAAAAGGCTTTCATTTGTTCTCAGGATAATGTGCAGTGTTAGGTTATTACATAGTGCTTAGCCAAAAGGCTTTCATTTGTTCTCAGAATAATGTGCAGTGTTAGGTTATTACATAGTGCTTAGCCAAAAGGCTTTCATTTGTTCGCTGGATAATGTGCAGTGTTAGGTTATTACATAGTGCTTAGCCAAAAGGCTTTCATTTGTTCTCTGGATAATGTGCAGGGTTAGGTTATTACATAGTGCTTAGCCAAAAGGCTTTCATTTGTTTTCTGGATAATGTGCAGTGTTAGGTTATTACATAGTGCTTAGCCAAAAGGCTTTCATTTGTTCTCTGGATAATGTGCAGTGTTAGGTTATTACATAGTACTTAGCCAAAAGGCTTTCATTTGTTCTCAGGATAATGTGCAGTGTTAGGTTATTACATAGTGCTTAGCCAAAAGGCTTTCATTTGTTCTCTGGATAATGTGCAGTGTTAGGTTATTACATAGTGCTTAGCCAAAAGGCTTTCATTTGTTTACTTTGGACGACAGAATGTTCTTCCACCTGCTTTAGATTCTCCCACATGCCTTCTGGCGAAGTCTAACTGAGGGTTGATGCAAGTTACAGTATTTATTTACATTCCCAATGTAATATCACAATCAACAAATGGGATGGTAGATTAAAATACAGGTAGATGGTAAAACCTGCTGGGCATTTCTGCCTGATGCACCTCCACCGGTGCCTTAGTGATTAAGGTGTACTTACTGTGGGTGTACATTGGAGAACACTATGGAGGGCATTTACGGAGGGCACTATTTGAGAATAGTATGCTAAATGATTCACAGCTGTAGTAGCTGCCAAAACATGGTTATACCAAGCATTACCTCTGGGGGTGTAGAGAAATGATGCATTCAAAACACCCTTATTTTGTATTCCATAGTCACTTTGAAAATGTAAAAATATGTATTTTACCTCAAAATGTGAAGAGTCTGGAAGAGCTGTATAGATACATGCTAGTGACTGTATTCCTAAGCTTTCAACACACACAGTTACATGAACGGTCTTGTTCACTTGCCTGCAGTTTGCCCCAGAGTCTGCACTTAAAGCAGCCCACACAGTCCATTATCCTGGAGATGTTGAAGAAGGTCAGCCTCAAATCCTCCTGACATTGAAAACAAGAGAAAGAAAAGTGCAGACAGTGGTATTAGTAAACTAGCTCAACTGAATGAGTATACGAGCACAGCCTATTTTTACTGCTACCCTCCTAAAGAACTCATACATCCAAGCAGAGTAGGAGGCAACATCTCTCATTCTCCATCCTCAGTTGGACCATGCTGCAGGGTTTTGGTTGGCTAAATAAAATAAAAATGACGATTGGTTTCCTCAAAAGGAAGGAAATACTGACTCTCCTCCCAGTTCTAGACTAAAGTGATATGAACTAAATGCATGCTTCAGCTTTTTTTTATAAATCTTAAATCTTGCCACTGCGTTTCATCATTAGAGTACATTTTAACACATGTCCATTTTAATTGGCACAACATTTGCTGCTGATTAGAACTTGGAATTTCATTTCAATTTTCATGACTAACTGAGGTTTGATAGTATTATTATAATTGTATCATGCTCATATAAAGAAAATAGTTTTAACATCCAACCCAAAATGGGAGGAAAAAGTATTTTTTAACCACAAAAATGCAGCATCTAATCGTACACTTTTTTTTTAATTACATTGCATTTAGCGACAGACACATTTTGGATCTGTAGCCCAAAATGGAAACATAAAAAATATGATTGCCCTTAAATTTTAGGGCAATCATTTAGAATGAGAACACATTATTTTGTGCCCCATGGAAAAGAAAAGTGAATAATGTATACATTTCAGAGTCACTCTTATTGTAAATAGAAATAGAATGTTTCTGAACATGTCTACAATAATCTGGATGCTGACATGATTACAAGCAATCCTGAATGAATCTGAAATTCACATGGTTTATATGAACTATTCTGGCCTTTTTAACTATATATGTGTAATACCGACCTTGAGAGAAGCAGCTTCTTCCTTATTTCCAGCAAAAAGAGACGTCTCATCAAAATGCAGAGGAAAAGACCTGAGGGGACAGTTGTTTTGATGATTATATGAAATTGGGGCTGTACTGCAAAATACTGTTCCCTATACAACAGTATACACTAGCTGGCATAACTAATCCACCATCTTAAAATATTGCTTATTGTTCTGGAAATTTCTTTTAGGCATCATACATACACAACCTAGTGAAAACCAGAATGCCTTTTTGATCAGCAACTGTCATGTTTGGTTTCCTGTCGCACTTTTTTAATGCAGGGGTTCATAATTCACACCAGGATGTTCCTTGTTTTTTTAGGGTTTTTAGGAACAGTAGGAAAGAAAGATGCTGGAATTATAACACCAGATTCTAGCAGAGAGCTGAAAATGTGATTATGCCTGAATGTTAAAACTACACCACTGTACCAAAGGTACTGCTGGCTTTCTATGCTACTGGGTTGTCATTTGCATTCAGCAGGTGTTGAGTCAAAATCAGCCCCATATGAGCTAGAATGACAACCATCAGTACTCTGGGTCTCAGGGAGTTGAGGAACCACTGCCCTAATGAACATGACCCAGGCGAGTGAGCAAGTCAACAGCCTGCACTACACTCACTTGGCCAGCTGGAGGAGCTCTAGAAGCTTGAGTTTGAGTTGTTGGTCCTGGGCAGGCTGGCCGGTGTACAGCTGGAAGGAGGGGCGCTGGAAAAGAGGCAAGATTTTGGACAGGGCGCGCAGCTCGATTAGGTAGAGGAAGTAGAGGTTACGCAGCCTCTTTGGGCCCTCGCCTTTGGTCAGGTGGGCGTCGAAGCGTTGCTGGAACTCTGAGACATTATGACCCCACTTTGTTTCAGACCAGTTTTCTGAGGAAGAGAAGGTAGAAGAAAGTGAGCCTGCAGCCCTGTCCAGAAACAACTGCTGGCCAGTACACCATACAGACTTGTAAAGTTCCAAGAGGTTTTGAAATGTATATTTTTAAGAATTGATTTGAAGCATTTTTACCATAGTTGGAGTGGACAGTTGTGAAAGAATTAGAGTTTTAGGTTAGCAGGTTGGATTCAAACTAACATTGTAGAATATCATGTGCAGCAGCAATGATGGAAATGAATGTGTGAAAGAACATTCGATTTTCACGCAAATACTGATTATTTCAAAAGATTTAATCTAGTTGATTTCATGGGGACAGATCCATATAACCTTATGCTGTAGCACTTGGCCTAGCTGAGTGAGGTAGCTGCCTGATAAGAGACGTTCAAATAATTACTTCAAGCAATTTAGGAACATTAATGACAATGAAATTATATAATTTTTCCCTCTTAAGCAGTAGTTCAGCTCCACCTTGCTTTGTGATTGGTAAATACTTAGTGTCATGTATGAGTTGAGGGTTTTCATGTAATCTCTGTGGTTCCCCTATAGGTGTTGTTTTGCCTCCCTCTTGTGTCTAGTTCTGGTATTGGGGGTGATGTCATTGTTTTAGGCACAGATGTATGGAGTTAGTAATTAGTGTGTTTTAGTATTTAACCTGGTTGTTCTCCCCTTGTCCTTTGTCGTCAATGTTTCCTGTGGCGTCTCCGTGTTACATGTTCTATGTATCCTTGTTTTGCCCCACGAGGCTATATTATTTTGAGTACAATAAAGTATATTGGATTATCTGTACCTTCGCGACTGTCTCTCAATATTCACAAGGGGAGATGTGACAGTAAATAAAGAACATGATGAAGTACAGTTACTTTCTTTTGAATGCGCTGGATTCTGGGTTTTCATGATTCAGTCCATTCGTATTTGGACAGTAAGTATTGTTGTATTGGAAAAGAAATTGATTATTGTGCACCTTGTCTACAGGAGATTTATGATTTCAGCAAAATGAATGATACATGGTCTGAATCTGAATTATTACAGAACTTGGCCACATATTGGAGTTTCCAAATACACAAAGTACCGAAAGTCTCCAGCTGAAATATGGTAAAATTAATAAAAGGTCTTAATAGCAACTGATCCACTGACACATTAAATCAGGTTTACCTCTAAAATCAAAGGCTGTACAGTTTGAATCCAATTACAAAAAGAGGAAAACTACAAAAGAGTGATTACAGACTTTCAGACAATGTCTATAAGTGAATCTAAAGGCGTGTATGTGACTCACCATCCAGGAGGTAACGCGCACTCAGGTGTATGTTGATACTGGAGTGGAGCCCAGACACCAGCCTGAAAAAAGCCCTTTTCTCCACACACTGGCCTATGAGGAAATTGGGAATGATTTAAAAAACTAAAGCAAAATGGCCATTCAACTTGTCAACCCTTTTATACATTACACGGCAAAACTCTGCACTCTAGAATGTCCTTTTTCACATTCTTCTTTTCAGTGAGATAGATGGTATAGTACAGCATTAAACATGCGTGTGCTCTAAGATCTGAGACTTCATGATGTTACTCTGCCAAAAGGTGGCTGTCGCTGATAATGGTTGAAATGTTTGTTTTGAATCCATTGTTAACGTGTTTCACTGCTTACCTTCCAGCCAACTGTAAAACAGCTTGCCTGCAAAAACATAGAATTATAGATTTTATGCGTTGTGCTCAATTTAGCGCATTAAACAACAATTCAGATTTCAAAAAATATTATCATTGTAAACAACTTGGTACTTACCATCAGTTCCTGTGAAAGATACAATAAAGATAAGAGAAAATTGTTGATTGCAACTTGCTTTACATAATACTATTTATTAGCCAATAACTGCAAAAACTCAGACATTATGGCCTTATTTCTACAGGATGTTCACCATATGAACTTACCACTATATGATACCATAGGATTTAAAGGCCGCTTCACAGTGTAAGGTCTGAGGAAAATTATATTGTAGACTAAAGTTAACATTCAAAATCAACATTTTTACTACAGTTCATTGTTTAACATCCAATTGAGTCACATTCAAGTTTGTAATCAGGAACTGTAAGTAAGTGTTGTTGTGAAATCTTCATGAATTTGTGCAGGTTGTCATTGATGACTATCAATTCTCAGAAAGAAAAAAAAGGGGAAGGGGGATCCACATGGCGTAGTGGGCTAAGTCGCTGCATTTCAGGGCAAGCTACAGCATGAAAGTCAATGGTTCAAGCCTGACTATGGCTTCTCCGACTTTCCTGGATTTGGGATAGATAAGTCAAATTATCTACCTTGCCAAGTCGCTCTCCAGCGACTCCTTGTGCACAAATCGAGCGCCTGTAAATTAAATCACAGAAGAATAGCTTGTGAACGTAATCATCCCATGCATGAGCTGACTAAAGGCTTCTGTTTTTGATGAACAGTGCAAAATGAATCAGCCGGCTCAGCGACATGTGGTTGCAAGAACCATGTGCACGCCCCTCACCATCCCACTTCTGTCCAAGGAGTTGCAGAGCTGGCAACAGGGCAGGGTCAGTGGGAATTGGAGAAGACCAATTGGGAGGGGACAAAAATGGGGGAAAGAAATCACAAAAAAAGAAAAGGGGAACCATTCATGAAAATATATCCACTTTGCAACATATTAGCAAACAAGGAATTGTTTTTGAAAATTACTCTTACTTGAAGCAGTTTTCCTCGTAGATACTGTTCCAGATCTGCCAGGCCTCTGGCCCTTTGTATCCAGTGAAGCGCTCTGGATTGAGAAGTAAATCTACATATTGGGAATCAGGAGACTCCTCATCTGGAAAAAAACATTGACTAAACCTTATTTATGACGTGGTGTAGGATAGTTAACAAAATCCTCCTCCAAAAAACAAACCTTTTTAGCTTACCGTCAATCACACAGAAGCGTTCTGCCTCGTCATCGTGTTTGTTCCATTCGCGGAGGGACACCTTGGTCTCCTCACTGCACGAAAAAAATGTCAGCAGAGGTGTCAAGCTATCGGCTTGGCAAAAGAATGTAGAACTAAAACGGCATGGAACTCAAGACTTTACCTGAGGGACCTGTCCACAGCTCCAAGCTTCTCAGTCCTCTCGCACTCCTCTTTGTTTGCTTCTTCTAAGTACTGCATGTGCAGACCAATAAATAGACATAGCTTAGCAACACAGTTTGCCAAAGCACCCTATATCATTGAAATGAACATACAATCCTAAAACAATTAAGGGAACACACAATCATCACAATATACTGGTACTGTAACACCAAGTCAATTAAACTTCAGGGATATCAATTTGTCTAGTTAGCAACAGGCACGGTTCTAGCAGGGGGGCAAACACATTCGGCTGGCTAAACTGTTATGTTGGCAACACTAACTCTGATTTGTCATATCAGTACCTCATGTGAAAACACAATTACATTTGAAAAACATTCATTATCCAACAAATAGACTACTTTTAGCAACACATGAACATAGTCCCAGTACTTATGCAATGAATTAACAATGATTATATTAATGAATTTCGAGCACTATTATCATGAAAGGAAAAATCTGAGTTTGTGTTGCCTACATAGCATAGTGTTGCCAGGCGAACATGTTTGCCCCCCCACTAGAAACACGCCTGGTTAGCAAGCATATGCAAGTGCGAATCAATGTCACCTGTTTTGGAGCAAATGAAAGTGACAACAGGTGCACTGGAGAGGCAACAGCAAGACAACCCCCAAAATGGGAATAGTTTTGCTGACGGTGGTCACAATTTGCTCTCTCCTTATCTTTCCTGACTGGTTCTTCTGTAGTTTTGCATTTTGCTAGTGTCCTTGTCACTACTGGTAGCAAAAGGCGGTACCTGCAGCCCATTCAGGTTGCACAGGTCATCCAGCTCCTCCAGGATGGCACATCCATTTTTGCCAATGCAAGAAGGTTCGTTCTCTCTACCAATACAGTCTCAAGAGCATTGAGGAGATAACAGAAGATGGGCCATTACATGAGGAGACCTCGACAGGGCAGCAGTCGGGCATCAACACAGCAGAAGGATTACTGCCAGAGCCCTACAAAATTACATCCAGCAGGCTACTGGTGTGCATATTTCTGCCCAAAATGTCAGAAACAGATTCCATGAGGGTTGCATGAGGGCCCAACGTTCTCTAGTGGGACCTGTGCTCACAGCCCAGCACCTTGCAGCTCGAATGGTACTACTGGCTCCCCATTCTCTTCACAGATGAGAGCAGGTTAACACTTGAGCATGTGACAGATGAAAGAGTCTGGAGATGCCGTGCTGAATATGCTGCCTGCAACATCATCAAGCATGACCAGTTTGGCGGTGGGTCAGTGATGGTATGGGGAGGCATATCCTTGGAGGGTCGCATAGACCTTCATGTGCTAGCCAACGGCACACTGACTGCTATTAGGTACTGGGATATAATCCTCAGACGCATCGTCAGAGCTTCCGCTGTTGCAGTGGCCCCTGGGTTCCTCCTGGTGCAGGACAATGCCTGTCCTCATGTGTAGATAGTTCCTGAATGATGAAGCCATTGATGCCACTGACTGGCCCTCGTGTTCCAAATGAGAACCTTTGGGGTATGTACGGTATGTATCGTGCATCTAAAGCTGCCAAGTTGCACCAGAGACTGTCCAGGAGCTCACAGATGTCCTGATCCAGGTCTGGGAGATCCCCCAGGACACATCCGACGTCTCATCAGGGGCATGCCCAGACCTTGTAGGGTGTGCAAACAGGCATACACACGACTGACTCACATTCTTGGTTGCTGTGATGAAATCCAAACGTGTAGGAACAGCATGTGGTTTCAATAGTTTACTTTGATTTTCAGTGTGAGTTTGAATCCAGCCCTCAATCGTTTGGGGATATTGGTTTCGATTGACAGTTGTTAAGTCATTTTGTTCTCAATGAATTACACAATGTACAGTAAAGCTTTTGATCTTTCTTTTTTGTTCTTTGAAAACTGGTGTGATTAGAGTGTTCTCTTAATTCTTTTTGAGCAGTGCATTACTAATCAAATTACCTTATTGTGGTGTCCGTTTGTTTTGATTCCATCTGGTACCTCGTTCTGTGGGGCAGGACGTATAAATTTTACTTACGAGTCAATAATTGATCTGCGACAGATGTAAGCTTATGAAAGATATTCACCGGTGTGCACGGTATTACGGCACAGTTCTTCTGTCCACAGAGGCGATTGTCTTTCCAAAACGGACAAGGCTTATTCAGGTTCACCTAATAAACAGAGACATAGATTGATGTGATCAAGGATGACAAGGTTGGGGCACGTGAATTGAAATGAAATGTCTATCTCACCTTATAAAACCTAAAATAATCTGACTGAAGCAGCGTCTGAAGTTTAGGGAAGAGTTTCTCATTGTTGAAGGCATCAATTGTCTCCACGTCACAAGCACAGTCATCCAAGCTACCAGTCACCTGTGATAGAAATTCAAGTGTACAAACTGTAACCCAACAGAGTTGTCCATGACAAAGATATGGATATTAGAATATTTGTTGATATTGTTATATCATTTTAACTTGCACTAGGGCTGAACGATGTTGTGTTTAAGCATTGACATCGCGATGTGCGCATGTGCGATAGTCACATCGTCGGAACATGCGATGTGAAGAAGGGTAGCACTGGTAGCACCATACAGAGTTTACACAAGTTTGTTGTATGGTTTGTTGCTGTGGTGACATGCACGCTCCGCATGCCTGCATAGTGATTGGTTTCCTGTGA
>JACXGM010004626.1:0-37379 GCA_016801145.1 Umbra pygmaea | reverse complement strand
AAAGTTTGTCTCACACCAGCTATAAAAAGACTGAACCTCCCTTCTGTAGGCAAGATCATCACCCTGATTAAGTAGACCCACTAAAGCAGAGTCATCAGAGAATTTTTGTAACCAGCAAGATGGCTGCCTATGTCTATAGTCAGCTGTATAAAGTGAAAATAAAAAGGGGGATAGGACTGTACCCTGAGGTGCTCCCGCACTAGTTAAGATGGTATCAGAATGTTTGTTACCAATCCTAACAAACTGTGGTCGAGCTAAAAAGTACTCTAGAATCCAGGCAATGGTTGTATTATGCATTTTAAAATCAATTAAAACTAAAATATGTGGCTGTATAGTATTAAAAGCACTCGAAAAATCAAAAAACATGATCCTAACGGAACTGGCAGTAGTTTCAAGGTGACTATAAATATTGTGCACCATAAATAATAGTGCATCATCTACCCCCACACCCTTCCTATAAGCAAATTGCAGAGGATCCTGAAAAGCAGACACCTGCCTAGTCAGATGATCCAGTACAACCCTCTCAAAACACTTCATAATCTGCGAAATCAGGGCTATAGGCCTCAGATTAGAAAGATTGCTAGACTTAGCTTTTTTAGGAATCAGGACAAGACGTTTTCCACATAACCGGGATTTTGGCACAAGACAGAGACAAAGAAAACAATGAGTGAAGGATGAAGCACAGCTGGTCAGCACACACTTTTAGGGTACGTGGATGAACACCATCAGGGCCTACCGTTTTATTTGGTTTAATATGCCTTAACTGCTGACGAACCTCTTCAGTGTTAAGAGTAATAGCTGGACTGCAGTCCTCAGAGCTACTCTGACTAAGGTTAGAAAGAATATTCTCATGAAGTGAAGAAAAATCTAATTCATCAAACCTAGCAAAAAAGTATTGGCATCATTAGCCTGTAAACCCAAATTACATAAACTGGGTTTACTGGTCCCATATCCAGTAATAGACTTCATACCATTTCATCGTTCTCTTGTGTTGCTACAGGACGTATTTCTATGAGTTAACTATGACATTAATGCGATTAAATATTTTAATCGTTTGACAGCACTAGTAAATATTAGTAGGAGAGGATAAAGAGCCCTTTATATATTTACTAAGTTTAAATGTATAGTGTTGTAACTAATCCACTGTAGTAACATGTTCTCTATGTGGATGTAGGGCAGTGTGCAAATCTGGACACAAAAACTCAAAAATTCCTACAAAAATAGGAATCAGTTTTTCAGGACACTGTATTTTAAAGATAGTTTGTAAATGGCCAAATAACTTTACAGGTCTTCATTGTAAAGGGTTTAAATAGTGTTTTCCATGTTTGTATAATTACCAAAATAAATAATGAACATGCACCTGTGGAACTGTCGTTAAGACACTTAACAGCTTTACAGACTGTAGGTAATTAAGATCACAACTGAGGACACTAGAGACCTTCCTACTGAAACACCAAAAGAAAGAAGCCCAGGGTCCCTGCTCATCTGTGTGAATGTGCCTTAGGCATGCTGCAATGAGGCATGAGGACTGCAGATAAGGCAATAAATAGCAATGTTTGTACTGTGAGATGCCTAAAACAGCGCTACGGGAAGGACAGCTGATCATCCTAACAGTGGCAGATCACGTGTAACAACACCTGCACAGGATCGGTACATCTGAACTTCACAGCTGCAGGACAGGTACAGGATGGCAACAACAATGGCCCGAGTTACACCAGGAACACAATCCCTCCATCAGTGCTCAGACTGTCTGTAATAGGATGAGAGAGGCTGGACTGAGGACCTGTAGGCCTGTTGTAAGGCAGGTCCTCACCAGACATCACCAGCAACAACGTCGCCTACGTGCACAAACCACCTTCACTGGACCTGACAGGACTGGTAAAAAGGGCTCTTTACTGACGAGTCATGGTTGGAACGTGTTTCAAAGTAATGAGCGTTACACCGAGGCCTGTACTCTGGACTGTGGAGGTGAGGGCCCGTCATGGGCTGGGCCGGTGTGTCACAGCGTCATCGGACTGAGCTTGTTGTCAATGCAGGCAATCTAAACGCTGTGTGTTACAGGGAAGAAATCCTCATGTGGTACCCTTCCTGCAGGCTCATCCTGACATGACCTGAAATGCCACCAGCCACACTGCTCATTCTGTGTGTGATTTCCTTCAAGACAGGAATGTCAGTGTTCTGCCATGGCCAGCAAAGAGCCCAGATCTCATTACCTTTGAGCACGTCTGGGACCTGTTGGGTCGGAGGGTGAGGGCCAGGGCCATTCCCCCCAGATACGTCCCAGAACTAGCATGTGGCTTGGTGGAAGAGTGGGATAAAATCTCAGCAAGAACTGGCAAACTTGGTATCAAAGGAGGAGAAGCACCGCAGTACATAATGCAGCTGGTGACCTTTTTGACCCCCCTTTGTTCATGGACACATTATTCCAATTGTGTCATATCTTTAGGTACTGGTTACGTTTGATGGAAATTACAGCAGTTTTAACTGAGAGGATGTTTCTCTTTTTTTTCTGAGTTTATAACATCATATTAAAATATAATTAATTTATTCTTCAGGTGGATATAGGGAAGTGTGGTACTCTGGACTTCGGAGACCTGACCGGGGGCAGTGTGAAGGCCCTCCCACTGAAGGTGTTGAACCGGACCCGTGCCACTGTGCCCATTAGACTGGTCATCAGTGCTGTAAGAGAGCAACGTATAAAGCAACGTTATCTTTCTGTAGGATGCTCATATTAATATGAAGTCTTAAACTACTATGTTGTCTTTCTAGAACGCCACAGCCTGGCGCTGCTTTACCTTCTCCAAGAGTCCTGTGGGCCTGACAGCTGAGGGGGCGTTGCGTACGGGCACTGCGACATCACTGGCCGCCCCCTCTGTAATGAACCATGTGATGCACGCTTGCTATGGAGAGGTCTGTCTGCTAAGAATGCTGGGTAATACCAGAAAAACATGGCTTAAAGCAAGTCCAAAATTTGATAAACCTTTTTGTTTTTTCTAGAATCTAGACAGCTTCACTGTTTGGGTCCACTTTCAGGCTCCGCAGAAATACCAGACATCTTCAGGTAGGATCTCTGTCCTGGCACAGTGGGTTTACATTCCTTTACAAATTCTAGTAATTTAACACATTGTCAATTACACAGCTGATCAGTACAGTGATGTCATTGTGTCATGTGCCCCAGGGGATCTGGGTCCAGCCGATCAGTACAGTGCTCGGGTGGACATCGAGGTAGACAGTCCTGGACCCAGTCAGGTGATCTGCAGCATCCCCCTAAATGCCAGGGCGGGGACAGCCAGAGTCCACGCCCCTAAAGACCTGCAGGTAAGCTCTGTGCCACATGACTGGTCACTTCATTACTCAAATACATTTTAGTGGACCTTGGTGGTACTTTTTTGTGTTTTTCTTCTGTTGTTCAGACGGTGACGCTCTCCGCAGCACCTGGCCAGTCCAGCAAGCTGACTCTTCCTCTGAAGAATGCAGGCAACATCGATGTCCAGCTGAGACTCAAGGTAGACCTTGTCTCTTGTCTGACTAGATCTGTCATTGGAATAATGCTAGGTTGGCAAAGCACAGTGGTATACTTATGGAGAAATGCCTGGTCCTTCTGAAGTCAAACTCAACATGGTGAAAGGTTTGCATCTTTGTGATATGGTGTGTTTGTCCTCACAGAGCAGCGGTGCTGAGGACTGTTTCCGGGTCAGTCCAGAGGAGCTGGTTCTGGGTGCCGGAAAGGAGCAGGGCGTCGTCGTGGCGTTCACCGCTCAGGGCAGCAGGAAGACCTGGGAAAGGTACCTCTTCCATGTTCACACGCTCTACTGTCTTAGTGGCTGCAGTGTAGACATCTGGGCTTCTGCAAAGTTCTCGCTCCAGATCCCCAGGATCTTTCTGTCTGTAGATCTAGGGTCTTCACCCTGGCTTTGAGCGATCTCCTTTTATCATGCTTTTCCGAGGATTCTGTTTTGTCCTTTGACCTGTGTCTGACCTCTGACCCTCCAGTGTGTTGACCATCCTGGTGCTACCCTCCGGACCCCAGTATGAGGTGCTGCTGAAAGGAGAGGTTCTCTTGGAAGAGGGGGGTAAACCTGTGGCCTCTGTCCCCAGCGAGGTGCCCCCCATCCTCTCTAACAAACAGTTCATGGCCTGGGGAGGCGTCACGCTGGGCAGGGCAGTGTAAGCATCAGACTACTAAGTCCTTCATTAAGTTGTTTAACGTGTCAATGAATAGGCATTGTAAGTACTGCATCAGGGAACACCACTTACGGTTCAATATCCAGAGGTGGACCGCAGAGTTACGTAAACCTCTCATTTTTCTTTTCCAACACTTGCTTTTTGCCCTGCAGACTACATGCACATTGTAAGCAGTGTGAGTTTTTATAGCTAAAGATTTAAACAAGCTCAAACAAGTAATGGACGATTTGCGATGACATCTCAGTAGAAAACCTCCCTACAGGCGCCCCATGAAGGGAGGGGGAACTAAAATCAAACATCCTTTCAGCTTCAACATGACGATGGCGAGTTCTAGACAGACACAGAAGCAAATTTGAAGAGGCACCGCCATCTTTCAAATTGGCTGTGTGGGAATTGTTTGCATTTGGCCAATATGATGACGACAAGAATAAGAACACCATAGAAAACCAAAGTACAGTCTGCAAACATTGAGTCGCCACTGTCAGCTACTCGATTGGAAACACTGCTGTATTTACGTCACCATCACGCGCCCGTATCTTTTGAAATGGGAGCTAGAGCAAGGAGAGTCCGCTTGTTAGCAAAAAACACAATCTCTCGCTGCTGCATTCCAAAAAAAATTTGTGACAAATTCTGATATTTGTACAGAAATAACAAAAGAAGCAGGAGTTCTAATAAAGATTTGCAGCTGTATTCGGTGGGTATTCGGTGGGTACTGATTTCTTCACCTGATGAAAACAAGTGAACCATGTTACAATGTCCCCTCCCCACACATTACAGCTGCAGAGCAATTCCCAAACTATGAAACCTCACAGAGAGAAAATAAACTTTTTGACAGACTCTCTTCACTGATAATGTAACTCAAACTATCACCACTGTGACGGCTCAACTTCATATTCCGCTTAGTTATTTTACATTTAATATTGACTATACAAATATGTAACCTGTTTATTTACAGTAGAGAAGGCAAAGCACCTACAGGTTCTCAAAGCTATGAAGCACTTTTTTATTATTTAATTGTTGTTTTCCTCCCTTTATTTCATACTGTAAAGAAACCAGGTCTAGTCAGTCACTCCCATTTCTCTGAATGGAAAGTTTTATTTGTCTATTGTCAAAATTAAGCGTTAGTTGTTTAAAGGGTGATATGTATTTATTTATTTGAGTAAATATAGAGGTATCAAAACCGCACAGTTCTCGTGGCCCACAAACCGTGATACATACCGAACCGTGGGCCCACTGTACCGTTGCTGTGTAGGTACTGCGCCAGGGCTGTGTAGGTACTGCGCCAGGGCTGTGTAGGTACTGAAGATGTCTATTCCTCTACAGGCAACAGAAGCTGGTTCTTCGTAATAACTCCCCCAACACAACGCATCAGCTACGCCTCCTGATCCGAGGACAAGACCATAACTGTTTCCAGGTAACTGTTTCCAGGTAACAAGACCATAACGGTTTCCAGGTAACTGTTTCCAGGTAACACTCCAGACTAATGAAACACCTTCAGCACAGAGATCAGCGTTGGACTTGCAGGCTGGTATCTGATGCAGATAATGTCATGTTTCGTTCTCTGTGACTTCCTCCCACCATCAGATCCAGAGTAATTTTGGAGTAGAGGAGCGTTTAACCCGTCACAGAGAGCTCTCCATTCGGCCCAAGGAGGACGTTCCAGTCCACCTAATATTCGCCCCCACAAGGGTGTCCTGCACACTGGCCAAGCTGGAGATCAAGCAGTCTGGAGTCCGGCCCTCCCAGCCTGGCATCAAGTTTACTGTGAGGTCCCCCCTGCATCCATAATCATTGAGTTATTTGTTAAAGCAGGATTTCATTCCTTTTTAAAATGTAAGAGGCTCTAGTAATGTAAATATAAATTTGAGATGTTTGAACCTTTTTTAAAGTGGTGTTGGTTCAGCTGTAAGTATTTAACGTCACATGTCCCCGTCCTGTGTTCCAGATCCCTCTGTCGGGCTACGGGGGTACCAGCAACATAGTCTTGGAGGACCTGACGAAGCGCTCTGACGGCTACGTCGCTACTCTAATGGGTGTGGCAGTGGGCCGAGTCTCCAAACTATGCGTGTGCCTGAGGAACACTGGGTCCAGGGCCGCCTTCATCAAGGCGGTGGCGTTCTCTGACCTGACCACGCGCTCCATCATGGACCCGTCTGTCATCAGTCTTTCGCCGTCCCAGTTTGTGCTAAAGGAGAGGACTCAGGAGGTACCGACCCACCAGAATGCGTCATCTCAACACTGTTGCTTCTTCTGCTGCCCTTGTTTTGATGGTCAGCCAGTCTAAACCTTTGCTGTAGGGGACTGTCTGGTATGTTATGGTTACTCTGCGTGCGTGTGTCCATCCAGGTGATCACGGTGCTGATGAAGGTGACCCAGAGGGAGGAGTCCATGTGTCGGTCGGCTGATGCCCTTCTAACCACCGTGTGTTTTTTCTGCGGTGATGAGGTGTCACGGCAACAGTTCAGGAAGTGAGGAAATGTTTGCTGATGGTATGGCCGAAAGTACGTGGACACCTACTGATGCTTTTTTCAGGGTTTGTTCTAGGCTCTTTAGGTCCAGTGAGGCATCCTTTTAATATTATGGGATACAAAGACATTATAGACAATTGGGTGCTTCCAAATATGTGGCAACAGTTTGGGTAAGGCCCTTTCCTGTTCCAGCATGACTGTGCCTCTGTGCACAAAACAGGTTCCATAAAGACATGGTTTGATGAGTTTGGTGTGGAGGAATTTGAGTGGCCTGCATAGAACCTTGACTTCAACCAGATTGAACACCTTTGGGATGAATTGGAATGGCGTTCTTGTCCAACATCAGTGACTGACCTCACAAATGCTCCTTTGGCGTTGACTCTTCAAATATCATGTGGGGGGGTATTAAGCATAGTTTTGTAATGGGATGTCCAACAAGTTAATGCGTGAGGGTCAGGTGTCCACATACTTTTAGAAACATAGTGTAGCTCTTATTAATTTTTGTGTAATTGTAGACATAACTGTAGTGTTTCAAAGCTCATTAATTGATGCAGAAGTATTGTAGCAATGGTTTTGAGCTGAGGTCATGCTATGATGAGGTTGACCTTTGACCTGCCAGGTTGCTGTCCAAGCCAGAGGCAAGCAGGAAAGTCCTGTCTGAAAACAGTCTGCTCAAAGGTCTCAACTTCAATGAGCCATTCCTTGGGGAGGAGCTTGTCCAGGAGGGTAACGTC
This sequence comes from Umbra pygmaea, assembly GCA_016801145.1. NCBI lineage: Eukaryota > Metazoa > Chordata > Actinopteri > Esociformes > Umbridae > Umbra > Umbra pygmaea. The sequence continues at coordinate 29,992 of JACXGM010004626.1, read as the reverse complement.
TAATAACACGTTATTTACATGGATAAGAAAATGAGATGTTACAGTTTTATTCTAAAAGGTGTCTGTGTGTGTCTGTGTGTGTCTGTGTGTGTCTGTGTGTGTCTGTGTGTGTCTGTGTGTGTCTGTGTGTGTCTGTGTGTGTCTGTGTGTGTCTGTGTGTGTCTGTAGTGTATGACCTGCCCCAGAGTCCCAACCAGTCCCTGTTGTTCTATGGAAGCCTGAGTAAGGTGGTGATGTCAGTGCTGGGCTGCACGGAGGCATCTGATGTCCTGCCACCCCTGACTGTTTCCAGGAGACCCTCTGAGGCTGACAGGTACAGGGCTACTGCGCCCTCTAGTGGCATTCAGGAAATTATTATATTAGTGCTGAACTTATCGTATGCTAACATGGCTGAATACACTCCTGAATGTATGCTAATGTTTAACGTTGCTGAATACGCTCCTGAACGTATGCTAATGTTTACTGTGGCTGAATACGCTCCTGAACGTATGCTAACATTTAACGTGACTGAATACGCTCCTGAACGTATACTAACGTTTAATGGCGCTGAATACGCTCCTGAACGTATGCTAACATTTAATGTTGCTGAATACGCTCCTGAACGTATGCTAACATTTAACATTGCTGAATACGCTCCTGAACGTATGCTAACATTTAACGTTGCTGAATGTGCTCCTGAACGTATGCTAACGTTTAACATTGCTGTATACGCTCCTGAACGTATGCTAACGTTTAACGTGGCTGTATACGCTCATGAATGTATGCTAACGTTTAACGTGGCTGAATACGCTCCTGAACGTATGCTAACCTTTAACCTGGCTGAATACGCTCCTGAACATTTAAAGATGCAGTCTGCTATTTTGGTCAATATGATTGTGAATATGACGCTATTGAACTTGAATGTGTCTCAGAAAATACTATGTCATATATTTGTGCCTCATGTCATCAAAGGCAGCTGAATGACACTGGTAATTTCAAGTATAACTGAGTTATTATGACAGTGATACAGTTTGGAGCCTATGTACATTAAACATTTAAAATGGCTTATTACACATCCAAGCTATATTGGAATGCACAAAACTAAGGGGCCCCTAACAAAATGCCATTTTAATTATATTATTTTTCACAAATATTATTCAATGTTTCTGTGATTGTGCTTTTAATCTCTAAGCACAGTATAAACACGGTAGGCCAAAGCTCAAATTTTTTGTTAAATGTTTGACAAGGGGTTTTAACCCAGGTTGGGATCCAACGTAGATGTGGTGCACATCAGTTTTTTTCATCTGGCCGCAATGGCATCTGCAACCAAACGACTATATGGGCAAAGTGACATTGTGAAGCCTGCAACCAAACCTAAAATGTTGAAAGTTATTTTGTAACATCATTTGCACGTGCACTGCCCCATAGCTACCTTCTTTACTTTCCATAATTGCTTCCCGACATGTAGACTAAGGGTGAATCCCAATTTTGTCTTACCATTTCCCATCTTAGTTTTGCGCGTTCATGTGAGAGTAAGGGCTATCCCAATTCTCATTTTGATCTAGGGGTAGGGCTAATGGGAAGGGGTGGATACCCCTTAAAACCAAACATTTTCGAGAGCTGACTTGAAACAAAGGTGTACCCAGAATACACTGCTTAACTGGCTACAATGGCGGCCAGATCATCCAGATCCCATATATGTATTTTCAGCTTAAATAATTGATTTAAAAATTACGACAGACTGGTTTTATGCTCTACACAGTCCTGTACATATATATTTGAAACTATGTTCTTAATTGAAACATTTTTCAGAATCGCTAGTTTGCTACGCTAACGTTACATTGCTGATTTGCACAACAGTCCTGCATTACTCTGACCAGTCTTGAATGGACTCCATGCATGTCTACAGTTTTAACTAAACTTCATTAGCAGTGAATTCCATTTGATATCAGTTCATAACACTACTAGCTATGGAGACAATGATACGTGTTTGATAACGCAAATGTAACCAAGGGTGTCTCATTTCATAGGGGGAGGTTTTCATCAGGGCTAGGGGTAAGAGGAAGGGGTAAGAGGAAGGGGTAAGAGGAAGGGGTAAGAGGAAGGGGTAAGAGGAAGGGGTAAGAGGAAGGGGTAAGAGGAAGGGGTAAGAGGAAGGGGTAAGAGGAAGGGGTAAGACAGAGAAATGTGATTCATAATTGTGAAATGTGCACGTTATCTTAATCACATCCTATACATGTATGAGAAATAATAACTAGCAAGACTGACGTTTTAGAATATAATTGTAGTTTAACTATTTTGCGTATATCACCAGCTGTTCATTTAAATTTGAGACATTTTGTTTCGTATACCTAGTTATATTATATTGTGGCTTTATTTGAAAGCAATTTAGAAATGACGGTACATTTGTTTTTTGTTGGCGTAGAGAAAAGACAGTCTCGCTGATCAATGACTAATTTTTCTGTAGATTTAAGATTTCTTAGATGGGACTCAATTGCTTCAGTAATCTCTGATGTTCAAGAAAGTAACTATGATTATAAATGTTTGCGTAATGTTGCTGTGTCGCCATGTTTCAGCGGTTTTGGGACCTCAGACCGTCATATCAGCAATGTGTCTCTGGATGTGCTTCCTGTGAAGGGACCTCAGGGATCCGCTTTACCCAGGACCGACGCGTCTCAGACAGGAACAGGCACCAGGGACCACAGAGATGCCTGGAGCCTCCAGCCTGAACATCTGGTCCTCATGTCCCCCACGATGAGTATGTGTATTGACATCTGTTGTATAAATGGACTACATGGAGGACAAACTGTCAAAATGTGAAATGACATGAAGTCTTTTCAATAAGAAGCATCCTCTGACTCATAAAACGGTTTAACCAGTAGCCCAAAAGTAGGGTGCCTACCCATAATGCCTTCTACTGTGGCTGCTTATCAATGTATTGTTACCTGTATACATTAGCTACAGGTGTAAGAAGCTGCATTGCTATAGGAGGATTGTGGTCAGAAGATGGGACGGTAAATTTTTTTGTTAGTTGAAGGAACGTTGTGTTTTCAGATGGTGCGTCCAACACCAGACACGTTCAGATCCAGAACACCTCATCCAGAGAGCTCAGGTTTGAGTTGTCTTGGCCCGCCCACTGTCTGACGGTCACCCCACAGCACGGAGTCATAGAACCGGAGTATGAACACACTCACAGACCATTACACGCATCTTCACATGCGTAAACCCTGACTTCCATGTTCTCATTGTGTTCATTTCATGTCATTAACTGACAATGTCAAAGGAGTCCATTTCCTCCTTACACTTTTTCTTCAACAGGTGTCACCTCCAGATCCTCGTCAGTCCCAACCCGTCCCTAGCAACCAGGCCCTCTGTGTTGCCATGGAGTGGGCAGATCTATGTGCAGTGTGACGGCCAACAGAAGGTATGGTGAAATCCATGTGATCGAAGGGAAGCAGCACCTCAGATCTTTGTTCATTCCTCATGTTGTCTCTTCCTCCTGTCCAGTTCATCAAAGTTCAGATCCGTCAGGACCTTGCTTTGGATGTGTCCACTGCCCCAGCAGACCGGTCCCTGGCTCCGCTACCCCCTCAGGCTGCCACCCCCACACTGCCCCCTGCAGATCGACCCGACCCGGCCAGGCCTGGTTCTGCCCAGGTGGAGATCAGTAACCGCACCATTGTGTTTCCTGCTACGCCCTCCGGAGATTCCTCAGGTAGTTAAAGCGCCACTCCATGACTTGTGTGTAGTATATAGTTTATCCTATACAGTATGTGTGTATGTGTGTATGTGTGTAGTATATAGTTTATCCTATACAGTATGCAGAATGTAAGTAGAATCATTATCTTACTGCATTTAGTTTGAAACTCGAGTGTTTTTCACTGCTTTCATCCAACGACACATTTATAGTGACTGAGCTATTCAGTACAGCACATTGTACTACCAATGCTGCTTTATTGAGATTTCGTGCTGGATATTGTGGACCTGTGAGCCAAAGTGGGGCTGAAACGCCTGAACTTAATAATTAGTAGGGGTGTCAACATACTTTTGGCCATAGTGTATGTCTGTGTACAAACATATTTTGTGTATATAAAAAATTATAATAACTTGATATTTTCTGTGACCGTTATCATACTGTGAAAATCTCATACGTTACACCCTTAGTTCTTATTGCTAGCTATTTGTACTATTAGTCCTTTTCTTTTGTTAATATGTATACTTTTGCCGACAATTGCTGTTGTTTTATAGATGAATACTAAATTACATGACCTCTAAAGGCACGTTTTGAAACTCATACAATAAGGGGCTTTACATTACATGTCTGAAAAAATGCTATTAATTATTTTGACCTAGTTAAAAAAAAATCATTGATTACATTTCCAATATCCTCCCCCACATGGAAATTCTGTAAGAATAATATATGCAAATTATGCAATGGTCCAACACATTTTACTTTTAATGCCAGATAAAATGATATAACTAATCAAGAAAGTAGCCTGGTTAAGCCTCTGCCATGTGTCTCTCGTTAGGATAGGGTATTAATCCTCCATATATCCACTAATTCCAAAATATTCCTGACATTCATGATTTCCTTAAGTGCATGTTAGTGATAGTTTGTAGTGTGATTTCCTTTATGGTCCATAATTTAACTTAAAATCGTATTAAAATCTCCCACCATAATAATGCTGTTTTGTGTTGCTTGTAGAGTTAGTAGATTATTATATTCTCAAAGAGAAAATCATCATTATTTGGACTGTATGGCTTAATAAGCCATATCTGTTTATTGTCAAATAACATGTATCAAAAAGTCCATCTACCTTTTAGGATCTGTCAGAACAATTAGATCCAAATTACTGTTAAGTTCTTCTCCCCTTTTTTATTTCTTTGCAAATGGGAGAAATCATTTTGATTTAATGTAGTGAGTCTATGCTGTGTATAACGGCTTACCAATGTTGCAAATTATTTAATTAGCCAACAATTATTGCGGCTTAGTCTCTTGCTACCTCGCAACATTTGTAAGATACACACTTGCGCACACAACTTTTTTCTTCCACAAGCAACCATACACAGAGATGCTTAACAGTTGCACCATCGCAGAGAAACTCAAGTCTTTATTTGAAATGCATACATTTGCAGCTGTAGGAGAATGTCTTCAAACCTGAGCAAGTATTGGTGAATTTGAGAGATTTGGTTCACCATTCGGACGTGTGTCTCTGTGCACTGGGAATCTTGTTTCTGTGTGCCGGGATGAATGTCTGTCTCCAGTTGAAGTGGTCAGAGCTGTTGTGCCTTCAGGATAATGAACTCTTCTGTGTCCATGTTATGGTCCTTCCTTAGAGTCTTCAGTGGAAGTGCAGAACGGGGGTGAGCAGGTGAGGTGGTACCTGTCCTCCTTCGCCCCTCCCTACGTGAAGGGTGTGGATAGCAGTGGTCACGTGTACCGGGCCACCTACACTGCCTTCAGATGCTCCAGAGTCTCTGGCACCCTGGGGCCACACGAAAAGATGCAGGTGATTTATGTACTGCACCACCCACCCCACCTGTACCTCCTACCACCCCACCCGTACCTTTGATACCACCAGGGATTGGCATGGTTAATATCAGAATATCCTAAAGAAAGTTTGTATTTAAATACTTTTGAGTGGTTGGATGTAACATCTATGAAAAACCTTTATCTAAATTTAAAAAATAAGCATTCCATGTGGCAGGACATGTAAAAACATTAGGCCATTTGACCCTGTGTTGTGCTGGGTTAGGGTTAGGGTCTCCTTTTTATTTGGTGTTTAAACCTGGGAAAATGGCTAAAAATCAAAGCAAGGTCTGGCTGTATTTCTATCAAAACGATGACCAAAATAACATTAAATGTACTGTATGGTCCATCCCGGTAATAGTCCATTCCGGGGCTAGGCCAAACTAGTTGCTAAAGCGTACCATCATAGGACCATCATGGAACTACACACCACAGCAATAAAATATGGCTGCCACTCGTTAATTCTCATCTAATTTCAATATATATCTATACAGGGTCCCCGCGGGGTCTTCAAAAGTCTTAAAGTCTGAAATTCTGAACGTTAAATTTAAGGCTTTAAAACGTCTTAAAAATGGCCAGATTTTCATCCGAGGTCTTAAATTTAATATACTCCATTTGAATTAATACAATATAGTGATCAGTCTCAGCTGAGGGTAAATTACATATTTAAATCCAGAATCTCATTTCTGATTTCATGTCTCAAGAAGACTGCATATAATATGGCACATTCGTATGCCTTTCTAGCAAATAGTAAGCTGCAGGGCAGATAGAGCACAGTGGTGAACATTTGGTTATATGGAGCTACTCTTGGAAGACTGGGAAGATGTTAGGGACGTAGTTATGAAAGGTCTAACTGACGCAAAGGAAGTAATGATTATTCAATTGAAATCTGTAAACCCGTTCAATATGCTAAGTCAATTGGAAATGCTGCAGAGAGAATTGCCTTTATTTCAGCGCTTCACATGAAGCTACCATTAAACAAAATATTTATGTAAATTAGCAATATGTATGTCAACAAAAAGCAGTGAATGAATTTATAATACTAGTTCAGATGTGGCTTTGTGCTTCAGCTAACAGGAGGAGGAGTGCTCCACATATCCCTGACCTCTACTACTTTTAGATCTCAGTATCTACTAGGTATTGAAGTGTCCCTCCAACCTGCTTGCTTGAGCAGTGCTGTTCATGACTGAGTTTACAGTACTAACGTTAGAACAGTAGCCAAGTATCAGGGTGACTGAGTTTACAGTACTAACGTTAGAACAGTAGCCAAGTATCAGGGTGACTGAGTTTACAGTACTAACGTTAGAACAGTAGGCAAGTATCAGGGTGACTGAGTTTACAGTACTAACGTTAGAACAGTAGCCAAGTATCAGGGTGACTGAGTTTACAGTACTAACGTTAGAACAGTAGGCAAGTATCAGGGTGACTGAGTTTACACTACTAACGTTAGAACAGTAGCCAAGTATCAGGGTGACTGCGAAGGAATTTTCCATGATTATATTTTCCACAGAAAGTAGGTAAAACTATAATCTTCTATCGAAACTAAATGATGATGATACAGAGGATACTTCTATCAAAACTAAATGATGATGATACAGAGGATACTTTTGCACAAGGAAACTTTTCCAGCACCTGAGACATGGATCATGCAGAAGAACGGAGAGTGTGTTAGAGAATTCTAAAACCTGGTGCCTCCAGCAGACACGTTCAGCAAACCGCAGATCAAGAACTTCTGAAGTAACATGATGTGCATTCCTCATTGTTTTTAAATAATCACAAAATATTGAAATAAGAGCAAATCTAAAATGTAAAGACATTAATTTCATGTTCAAATATGTTCCTTATCACCCGTCGTAATTATTAGGTTGTCGGTGTTGCTTCATTAACCTGATTAATACATTTCTGCAAAACGCATCGTTAGTGAACATCGTTAGTTTTCTTATTATAAAAATAATTTGACCCCAAAAAAATTATATGGAAATCATCATAGCAAAAACTTTGCTATTCCAAACATTCACGAGGCATTCAAAAAATACTATTAAATTTCGATCACCAGTAGCCTACCTAAGCAGTGGTTCTCCACCTGCTGTTTTTGACACGTGAACTTGGCTTGCCTATGTAATTATTTCATGTAGTTTATTCATGTGTGACCTACTGTCATGGCAACATGCCAAGTAGATTGAAAACCTCTGGTTTTACTAAATGGTGCTGACAAATGCTTACCACATCTGATATGATTCCGCATTATTATTAATTTATTCTTAAATGTATTTCAGTAAGATAGCAACATAGGTAAAAAGTTCCAAAACAATGACTGTTTGGCACACCTATTTGACAGTGCCATTTTTCACTAGTTACCATAAATGAAGAAAATTCCCTTTTTTAATTTCCCAAATGTTTAAAGGAAAACTAAATTTTGAGAAGTCATTAGAAGCTGCAAAATGTATCAAGATTAATTTTGGGCCATATCGCCCAACGTCAAGTTAAACGATCCTCGCTTTTCACAACGGCACGCTGCTATTTGCTGTGTAGCACATCTCATTGATCGCCTGGAGGTCTAAACCAACAGCTCATGTTTTGTAACTCTGGTCACAGCCCACCTGTACCTCCTAAGGTTGTCCCAGTGTAAGACCATTATTGCTCTCCTCAGAGTTGAAGTTGAACAGGATGCATCTGTTGTCTCCCCCAGGTGCCCATCACCTTCCTGCCCAGGGACAGGGGGGACTACGCCCAGTTCTGGGATCTGGAGTGCCACCCGGTGGCTGAGCCGCAGGACAAGACCAGGATTCGCTTTCAGCTCTCTGGCATGGTGAGTGCTGAATGACTCTGGTCTAGATGTGGTTAGCTGGTAGGTTGGTCAAATTTAGGTTTAGTGTTGACAAATCCTGACATCTACCACTGGACAATGACACCCGTGACTGGGGAAAGGTCCAGTTCATTTTTAGGGAGTGCATGTTGTTTGCGGTGAAATCGAACCAATATCAATAAGAATGTTTTAATTTTTTAATTTTCCTTTTTTTCCAATTCCCTTTAATTCTGCCTTGTTGGCAGCTCCATAACTCCCAGTACAGATCTGTGAGATGACGAAGGGTGTGCACATGGTTCATCCAACCACATGTCGCCTTAGCTGCCGATTTGTTTTCGCATTGTTCACCCAACATTGAAGCCTTTTGTCAGAACATGTACGGGATAATTACATTCAAATACTTGAATATATACCTGAATTTTACAGGCATACGATCTGGACACCAGTCGCTGGAGAGCGGCGTGATACAACAGATAATCCAACTTAAATAACCCAAATGCCAGGCAGTGATTTGCCAAATTGGGTTGCCTCATGCAGGAGGTCTGAGGAAAGTCAGAGAACCCATAGTCAGGCTCGAACCACTAGTTGTGTTTTTTTTACCAAAACCTACATGTTTAGTTTTCAGTGATTTATCCCAATTTCTTCTGACTGGCAATGACCAGAGTGTGTTAAGGATGATGTCTGTATTTCAGTGTGTTAAGGATGATGTCTGTATTTCAGTGTGTTTTCAGAGTTGGTGTAGTGGTCTAAGCTCCAGTCTACACGTGCTCTGTCGACGGGGGTTCAAGACTCTCTCTTTCCGTGCCCCACCCGTCTCCCCCCTGGCTTCTGCTTCCTCTTGATTCGTCTCAGATGTCTGTGTTTCAGGCTGTTAAGGATGACGATGTTTGTGTTTCAGGCTGTTAAGGATGACGATGTCTGTGTTTCAGGGCGTCAAGACTGGACCAATGGAGGTTCCTCGGGAAGAAGACTGTTCTCTGGTCAAGACTGAAGCTGTGGTCAAGGTTAAAAGGAGACCAGCGATGACACCGACTGTCATCACCACAGCGTCTGTGACAGGGTTAGTGGGCAGGGCTGTTTAATTAGTGATTTAATTAGGGTGATTTGATTGGGTTACGACCGTTTGATAATGATTGTGTTCCAGGTTGGAGGAGGCTGTACGTCGGGGTGTGTACGCCCCACAGGACGCCTACACCTTCCCCCCCACCAGGGTGGGGGAGACCAGCACACTCAAGGTCAATGTGAGAAACAACTCCTTCCAGACACACGAGGTAAGCATTTATACACACAATGGCATGAGCTGTGTGACATCATAACTACCCAGAAGGCTTTGCGTTGCATGCATTTGATGTTGAGCTTCTCTAATGTTACAGCTGGTGTTCCTAACCCCTAGAGAGCCCTTCCACATCAAGCATTCCACATATTCACTAAGGTGAGTGGACGCCAGACGGAACAACGGCTTTGAAATCTCAGATCTTTACACTAACCAAGAGGGCACTGCCTTTGAAGACCAAGCTGCTTGTTGATGTGCTGACATGTCAAACACAACCAGCTTGGTCTCATACGTGTCACCTTTCCATTATAAGCCTGCTGTGAGGAGATTTAAGTCCAGGACAGCTCTGAGCCTGTGGGTCTTGGTTGATCAGGCACTGCAGGTAATAGCTGTGCTGTGGTGTGATTGGCTGCTGTTTGGACTATGGCTCGCTGCATGTCGGAACTCTTCCCATGATGCATTGCGTCCTCATTCACACATCACCCTGTGGAATGAACATGTGGCCACCTCTTATGTGTTTCAGAGTGCGGTTTTCAGACATTTTATTGTGTTTAATAGTTTGAATTAATTAATTAATGAATAATAGTTTGAATTAATTAAAATTTAATTTGCTCATAAGACGCCAAACCGTTTTCTGTCTATCTCTTTCCTATATGTGCAAGTCGTCACATCCAGTCCTGGTGTTGATTTGTTCCTGTGTTCCCTCCAGATCCCAACGCTACATCCACCTGCCAGTCCAGTTCAAACCGGTTTCGACTGGCAGCCACTCCGGCCTGCTGCTGGTCCAGACCGATGCCAGTGGAATCTTGAGTGTCCAGCTAGCTGGTGAGGCCCTGCCCTGACCGCCGTCTTGGAGAACTGCTGACTGCCACATGAAGGGACACTCTGGAATGAAAACTGTCAAATGCCACCCTAACCCCTATGAATTACACTACACTTAGTTAGCATCTTCTGCACTTATTTGAAGTCCATCTGAGGACGTGTCTGACTGCTTTATCCTGACCCATTATTTCGTTAAACACATTTTAGCCCTTCCAGTTTCCTGTGCTAATCCAGCGAAATGTTTTTGTGCCTTGAGTCTGGGAGCCAGACCAGACAGACTGTGCCCTTGTCCTAAATCCTCACTCATCATACCCAACATTGAACACTGGAGTGGGAACAGACTGACTGCTGTGCAGCCAGGCAGCACAGTGGTACTGGGATGCTTCCATGGTAACGTAACTTGTTTGAACAGTTACCACCTGGTGGCCATCCTCCTGTCAGCTAACAGTTTACCTGGTCGTGGGAGCTAACAGCCATGTGTTTACCTGGTCCTGGCAGCATTCCAATGTCTGCGTGGTCCAGATGTATTTAATGAAGTGATGATGCTGACGACAACCTGTTTTAACCTCAGTTCGAGGATGTGGTTACCGTGGTGAGGTGAAGGGAATAATGGGTCATTACATCAGGCCTGTTGTAGTGAGTGCCAGTGTCCCAGATGGCACACTATTCCCTGTATAATACAGCAGCCTCTGCTCAGACGTAGTGCATCATATAACAATGAAGTGCCAAGAGTGTGGCAGACAGACCACTAGAGTTTTAGAGTATCACTGGGGTCCGTTGGCATGGAGATGACAGCTGGGAAAGAAGTTGAATAATTGTCCAATATAATTTCAATGTGTTTTGGCACAGATTTTTCGGTTCAATTGAATGATGCTTTGTACACAGTGTCCCATTATTGTTAATTACAGATGCTTTTATAAGCATATTGTTAATATTGTATCTAATGTTGTGTATTTAAAAGAAATTCTTTTTAAATAAAGGTTTGTATTTAATATGTACTCTAACATGTACTTCCTAATGACCATGCTTCTAGAGACCTGATATTTTTGAATGCATCCACATTGTTTTATATTATTCTTTTATTAACGTTAATTTATACAGGGGGAAATAAGCTGAGAACTGGGTCTTTTATAGTTGAGCCACGTAACAATGGCACCATAGCAATGTAAACTGCAGCAGTTTTAAAAAATAAGAAAAATGTAAAACTTGGGATATTTACATTATCACTCTCTTATCCAGAGTGACTTACAATAAGTACATGGACATTAGCCTTGGAGTCATTACGGCTGTAGTTCCGTGCTCAAGGACACAACGACATTTGGCACACCTTGGAATCGAACCGGCAACTTTACAACTACTTACCACTACTAACCACTGAGCCATAGCACATGCTCTGTGAATGGTGAAAATCATCAAGCCGGCATTAAACTTACATTTAGGCACCAATGATTCTAACATTTGGTTATTTTGCAAGTCATTCAATGAGCGGGTCAGGATGTGAAAGCTTGTGTTGATTGTAACACAGGGGTGCCCAATAGGTAAATCGCGAACTACCAGTCGATCGCAAAGACAATGCTGGTAGATCGCACATTTTTAATAAATGCTTTTGCTAATTTTTTTATTTTCATAAAAATAAATATAACAACATCATTACTTCTCCATTTAGTTTCTTTCTGACTTGCACTTAACGAATAAATTTTGACCAGGCAAGATGTTTGTTTATTCAGTTGCCATGACAACTAACGTTTAGTCTGCCTCGCGATTTCCAAGATCTTCGGACTCGGAGCACAGAGCGCAAAATAGTGAAGCTTGGCCTAATCTCCGTATTCGGTAGCACATATGACATTAATTTGCAAAATACCAATGTAAAATAAATTCCAAACATTTGAAAATGAGTGCGGTACCAAGCAAAAAGCCTAAAACTTTTCCATGCGATGTCCTTTTCTTAATGCATTCGTTTCATCTGCCAAACAAGTAGCCTATTTCTATTCCAATGAAAGGAAACGTTGACAAACATTTTCGGACACTTAATAAAATCTATGAAACGATTTTCCTGTAAGAAGCGAGTTTAGAAAAACAAAGGTGAACGAACTGAAATCTCAATTAACTGGTCAACAGTCACTTTTTAGTCGCCCAAGCCTAAAAGCAAAGGCATCCACAGAGGTATATGATATCATTCCGGTTGAGTTTGGTGTCATCATAAACTGGCTATTGTAATCTGTTGTCAACAGATAAACAGTTAAAATGGAATATCAACAATCAACATTTATTAACGTTTCTCTAGATTAAGAATTCCACATAGAGATACATGCAGTAGAAGCAACAACTATTTGAAGTGTGTTTTTTTTTTTGAAAAATAAACTCGTTTTAAGTTGGTAGATCTCATTGAGTTGAACATTTTAAAAGTAGATCATCATGCAAAAAAGTGTGGGCACCCCTGTTCTAACAGATCCTGCGAATGAGTCTGATTACTATGATTTTCTCTACTGAATTTTTAAACTGAACAACGTAACGTCCAAGGTCCCGAAGTAATTCCGCCTCACTTTACCAGAAAAAATGAGACATCAGTTAACTGTCAATGCCCCTGGTTATTTTCTTACCGTGTTTCATTTTTACTTAAATGTAGTTCAAACAAACAACTTTGCTTAGTCTACTCCTTTTTTTAGACTCAGGTTTAGATCCGACAGTGATTTGGTCAGGCAGCAAGGTGCGGCATACAGACCGTGAAGTTGGTTTTCTGTTGGATATTCGACACATTTGAAAAAAATTCTACCCATTTCAAAACACATCTGGTGTACTCTGCTAACTGCCCTACACAACACAAGAGAACACAAACTGACATAAAAAAATGCAAGAGGGTCAGATACATACCTCTATTTTTAGGAAACCTACATATCGAAATACTATTTTAAGAGTGGACAGCTTCCACCCACTAAGCATCAGGTATTTGTGATGAAAATGATGATTTTAAAGAGAAAGTCGCTGATATGCATACTAGGTTCTTGGAATGAAAATATAAGCCATGTGTGTTGAATCATTCCAGAAGGAGGGCAACTATTGGAAAGGAATAACTTGCTAAAACCCAGATAAAGAAAACCAAAGTCAAATAGCATCTACTTTGTTAAGCAATATAGCAGAGGCAAACCAAATAAAACATTATTAAACAAAATTGGGGCATACTGGAAAGTTACCCAGCGTTAGTGTTTTTAATGAGGTTTCTAAATTTGCTAAGCTTAGCGATGTGCAGAATGTATGTATGTGTGTATGTATGTACAGTATCTCACAAAAGTGTGTACACCCCTCACATTTTTGTAAATATATGATTAACTTTCCATGTGACAACACTGAAGAAATGACACATTGCTACAATGTAAAGTAGTCAGTGTACAGCTTGTATAACAGTGTAAATATCCTGTCCCCTGAAAATAACTCAACACACACAGCCAGTAAGTTTTAAACCACTGGCAACTAATTTACACTGTTATACGAGATGTATACTCACTAATTTACATTGTAGCAGTGTCACTTCTTCAGTGTTGTCACATGAAAAGTTATAATCATATATTTGCAAAAATGTGAGGTGTACTAACTTTTATGAGAGTATGTATGTATTGTATGTATTGTATGTATTGTATGTATGTATGTATGTATGTATGTATGTATGTATGTATGTATGTATGTATGTATGTATGTATGTATGTATGTATGTACACAGATCAGCCATAACATTATAACCACCTGCCTAATATTGTGTAGGTCCCCCTTCGGCCACCAAAACAGCAGCTTCAACACCTTTCTATCAGAACCAACATGAACTTTTTCAGCAATTTGAGCTACAGTAGCTCATTTGTTTGATCGCACCACACAAGACAGCCTTCTCTCCCCACGTGCATCAATGAGCCTTGGTCACCATGACTCTGTCAGCGGTTCACTGGTTTTCCTTCCTTGGACCACTTTTGATAGGTACCGACCACTGCTGACCGGGAACACTTTTAATAGGTACTGACCACTGCCTGGGAACACCCCACAAGAGCTGCAGTTTTGAAGATGCTCTGACCCAGTCGTCTATCCATCACAAATCCTGACACAGTCGTCTAGCAGTCGCTCAAATCCTTACACTTTTTTCCTGCTTCTAACACACCAACATTGAGGACAAAATGTTCACTTGCTGCCTAATATATCGCACCCACTGACTAACGAGATTATCAGTGTTATTCACTTCACTTGTCAGTGGTCATACTGGACATATAGACACCAGTAATCATTTAACTGCAACTTCCAGACATTATCATTTAGTATCAACTTTGATTTATAACATAACTTGTAATTCAGTGTGCCCATTAGACAACAGAATGTTCAGTAGTATTGTTTACATGTACTGTACAGACTATAGACTGGTACTCTGCTTTAACCATCACATGTTATTAGCCCTACCTTGATATTTTATTAAACGTGCAATATGTAATTTTTGGCCGCCAGGGGGCTCTCAATCAAAACAATAGCAAAAGATGTACTTGGATGACGTCGGGAAGATGCGTGGGATCATGGGTTTTGTTATCGTCGTCAATGACAACCTTCCAATCTAGCATCTCCGGCAGAAAAAAAATTCACTGACAAAGTAATATATTGTAAAAAAATTATAACTTTATTCACGTTATGTTTGGCGGCTCCCTGGATCTTATAACAACTAGAGTAGTCACAGGTTATATGACGCTATTTACGCCGGGCGACAAAATGAAACGTCCCGTGTCTTCGAATTATATTACAAATTTCTCTGGATTTGAAAGTTAGTGGAAACATTTAGGATAATGTAAGTACACAACTAAGAAATATATATAATATATGTATAGTGATGTTTGCTTTTAATGCAAAGTATGTATTTTGTTATTGTTTTGATTGATATTACATATTGTACATTTAAGTTAGTGTTTACATTTTTTTCTACCCTTTATTGTTTCTTATTATTGCAACGGCTTTGCTGAGCCGTGGAACAAGATTTTCACTTTACATGCTGATGCTAATGCATCTCCGTCTCCTGTACATGTTACAAAATATGTCAACGTGAAACGTAAACTTGATCTAACTCAGGGAAGTATTTTGTAATAAACTGACTGTTTCGTAAACACAGACATTGTAGCTATCATCAGTCCTCAGCAGATGGCACCATAGCACCAGTGATATTGCTTGTTAGTATCAGGATTCTTCGGATATTGTTTGCTTCATGTCTGGAGGTTGGTCTAGTTCCCAGTACAGTTGGCTGCTGGCGAAGTGCAGCACGCAGACCGTCGCACTTGACGTCCACAGAGTGCAGCCAGACTTTTTGCCGACACTCTGCAGCAGCGCACTTATACGGCTACATTTGCGGGTAAGACCGGTTGTTGTATTTTACATTGTTTAAAATGTCATTGCATCGCCCATCGTAAGTTACTGTGTTCACTCTTGTTCAGAAGAGGAACTGTAGTTGCCTCCCTTCAGTGTGTCTCGTTAGCCAGCCAGACTGCTCCATGGGGTGGTCTCACCACGGCTGTAAAGTTGCAGGCTGAGTTGGAGACGCCTTTGCTGTGCCTTGCTAACGGGTAGCTACAGTAGCTCTCCCCGACATACACGTCCGTTTTAATCGACAGTTGCCAACACTGATCTTTACCATGTTGGCTAATAGATGGTGTGTTGATGCAGACTGAAGATGGGTCCTTGTTGTGTTGAGCTGAGCTACTGTTTTAGGTCAGGCCCGTGGTGCGTCGCTACAGTGGATAGCTGCTGTACTAGCTGGCCTGCTAGATGGCTGGCGATCTGGTACTTGTACTGAGCTGTGTCTAGGTAGTTGGAATGTGAATAAATCACTATAAATATCTTGACCATCCATTTGTCTCAGTCCAAAATGCACATAGTCCTTGAACGTAGGGTCATAATGAAAACTTAGCCTTAATTTATGTAAATAACACTTTCTTGGATTTATCATATTCCAACATGTTAAGTTTGGTGAAATGATGGTTCACGTGTCGTGTATAGGCTCACACTGAATGCATTGCTTGACAGGTTACACTGCACCTCCGCTTTAGGTGGGAGTGCCACTTGGCATATTATTCAGGCTTTTCAATGGGCTCAACCAATCAACGCCAGTCTTATAGACGCGACCAGAGTGCAGCATCTTCAGTGTGCTGCAGACATCCAGTAGAGCATGCCACGAATGGCAGGCGGCTCATATTTAATGCATCAGCCAGACAGACTGTACGCCAGACAGGGTAGTGCAGGACGGAGCATCACCCTGCCTGTTCTCTGAGCACTAATTACCAGGGCCAATAGGGCTGTTTCTTCAGACAGGGATGAAGTCTGTATGTGGTTGTACAGACCTTACCTGCAGCTGTGTTCTGTAATCATACTGCTGCTCTCTTCTCCTGACACCTGTGGCTTTTTCATTGTGGGGTGACACATGGGAGAGTAGGTGAGCTGTTTGGTTATGGCCAGGAACCAAAGACTCCAGCTAGCTGCTTAATGAACATTCTGAAGTCCTTCTGCACTTGTATTTACAGTACCTTTCTTCTCTTATCTAATTTTCCATCTGTAACCTATCCAAGTCGTCAGAATAAGTCTTAGTGTTACATTGGGATTTCTTTATCACTTTTTATTTGATGTTGCACGTGTGTGGTTGTTGTTGGGCTGTGTTCAGTGTCCGGGCGGAAATGCGCTGCCTAAAAATCGGTCTGTTCTGCTTGATTGGCTCAGACTGGGGCTGTTACACCCTGAAACACATTAACACAACCAAGCACAACACCAAATCATTCAACCCCCACTAACATCATCTGCAATTATCTCAAGTGCCACAAATGTTGAGGGAATAATGCCTTCTATTTGATGTAAAGTTGTCTTCTGCTTGTGGAACATGGTTTTGATGACATGAGGAACAAATTTGCTCCTACGTGACAATTTCTGAGGTCTCTTCTTGACTTGACTGCACCACTTTTACAGTGAGTGGCCAAAACTTCTGGACTTCCTCAAGATACAAGCTATTTATTTGTATCTTATCTTGAGCAACTCACACTTATATCTGTTTGACAGTCATTCTGTATCAACTGAAAAAAAAGCATTTCCTTGTCTATCATAGCAAATCTAGTGTGCATAGTTACACAACATGTTGTATGAGCATGTTGGTGTAACCTACTCTACTGTTAATTTATTAGTAACAAATGTATGGAATCTATTGTACAACTTATGTGAAATAGTTTTAAAATTGTTTGATTTGGTGTCATCAACGTTGAGGGTACAGTAGCTATCGGTTGGAATTGGTTCTCTAACTATGGGTACGCTGTGCTCCCATTAGTGGTACGTTGAGGAGTCTCTGAATTGTAGGGGTGGTAGAGAGTCAACTCCCATCGATTACCCGACTCCTTAACGCTTGATTCCCAAGTGTCGACTCCTTTTCTCATTGTCGACTCCTCTAGAAATCAACTCCAACTCCAAATTTTAACAGGCAGAGGTAAACATGCATCATTAATAATAAAGTAGTATAGCCGCTAACTAACTTGTGGTCTATCATCAATCACACAGACAGAGAAAGCGTCAGTGTCAGAGAGATTGGTAATGATCCTAGCATTACATACACTACACTACCCAGAGGGCACTACCTGACTTCAGATCTCTTGACGAATCACGTAAAAGCAAGCAGTCGGCCCACCCTATCACAAGTTCGCTTCTCCACAGACGCTAGTTCTAAAAAGCTGGCTGATGCTGGTCTGATGCATGCGCCTGCCGCCTGACAGTAACAGATTTTTCACTGCTGAAAACCTAGAAACGTTTCTCTAAAAAAGTTTCTCTAAAAATAAGTGTTTTTTTGTAAGTCGTTATGTTAGCCTGGCTTCAGAAAGGTACTAAAATAACGCGTGTTCCAGAGCCAGACAACCGTCAACAGAGGTCCAAGTCCAACAGAAAAATCAGGTACGACTCATGAGCTTCAAACTAACGTTAATTAAAACCCTTCACAGTCTCCGGACATTCGCAATTATTTCATATTTTTGGAAAGATGAAGATCAGACAAAGATAATGTGTGGTGGCTCATCCCTGTGGGTTAAACACAGCCGGAGATATAGCGCCTCAAAGTTGGTCATGTTTTTTAGATGGTAGCCTTTTTTACTAAACACATTACAGAAAGGATGTAAATAAATAGCTGGGATTTCAAAAACTTATAGAGATTTAGTAAGAAATGGGTGCAGCATTTTGATGTTGACTTGGTTGTATGGCCTCCAAACTTTGCACACTGGTCCACGAGCCCCAGGGGCTTGACAGCATTAAAATGTCTTATTCATCATGGTTTACACCAGAGGTGGGCAAACTACGGCCCGCGGGCCAGATGCAGCCCGCCTGATCCTTTGATCTGGCCCGCAAGGCTTTTTAAAAACCTCCACAGTCTCCTGACGCTCTAGAGCATCAAGCGCGATTCTATCGCGATTATCTCGCGAACCGTACATGCTAGCAACTAAAATGGTTGGAAAGAAGATCAGACGAAAAGAATGAGTGGTGGCTGATCCATGTGTGTTTATTAGAGACTGAGCTATCGCGCCTCAAATTTGGTCATGTTTTTTTGACTTTGGCTTTTTTTACTAAACACATTACAGACAGGAAGTAGGAAGTGAAAATGACAAAATAGCAACTCTTCAATGATGTAGGACATCATCCTGCACAATACCACCATGGTACCAATATGGTTGGAAAGAGGGGGTTCCGATGCAAATAATGAGGAGTGGTTCGTCTATGTGGATTAATGACAGCCGGAGATAAATAGACTTGAAACAAACAGAAATGATTAAATTCTAAGAAGTCAAACAAGGAAATGGTGTTACAAAACAAAACATTTATTTTCTGTAGGATAGGCCCGTAACTCTGTAGGGGGCGGGGTTAACTTAATGAAATTTCCTATTATTCATGCATCACTATAAAATGCGGCCCTTTACTTTGTTTCAAAAGCTCAATGTGGCCCTCAAGCAAAAATAATTGCCTGGGTCTGGTTTACAGGCTTTAACACATAACAATATGTATTTCTCATTTGCATAATGAGGCAGAAATGCATACAGAATTGTAAATATGACAGGTAGAAATAAATAGCGTTGAATAAATAAATAGGGTAAAAAAATACAAAGGAAGAATAAAACAGGCAAAAACATTATAATATACACATAAATACATACATATAAAGAATAAGTCATAAATAAATAATAATGGAAAATAAATGAGGTAATTATTACAAAGGTGAATAAATAAAGAAGCTAAATAAAAGAGATATATAGATTAATATCTCGCTGTATAATTTAATTACTGTCTAGATTTATTTATTTATTGTGCAATTAATTGTATGCTTATTTATTTTTTGAGCATTTATTTATTTATATATTTATTTCTTATTTTGTCAGACTTGGTCGACGCATGACGATGGTGACTGAAATTGAATGAGCGAGTGTCAGAAATAGAGAAGTAACAGTTTTTGAAGTGTTGCTCCAGAGAATATTTCATTGTAGTGAGACTTCATCCCATCTTCCTCAATCTCTGACTGTTTTATTTAGTACATGAATGTTACTAAGATTTTGAACAGCTTGAAAAGAATAAGTCTGATTCAAGATAGCAAGTGACAGATATTCTCCCCAAGAAGTTAGTACCATGGTAACCTTAAATCATAGCTAAAACTTGTGTCACATCTTAGTTAACAAAAATGCAGCAGTATCCGGGCTCAAGTGTCACGCATTGAGCGTGACAGTCACTCATTTCACTCTTTTGTCACGCACTCCTGCCACACATTGTATTTCTCACGCCGAAATGTTTTTGTATAATATAGCCTATTTAATATGCCGCTCCACTCTCACTATGGAACCGGCAGGAATTAAGCGCGTCTCCCCTGGATTGTCGAGCCGGCCACTTATCAGCCAATCACAAAAAAATAAATGGCCTGCACAATAGCCAATCAGAAAATTGCACTATTGTATCTGGGTAAGATTTAATGCAACAACCAATGAAAAAAATAATATCCTGTAAATGTTCACGTGATTCCCACTGGAAACGACTAGAGTTCCAAGAATCAGTTGGAGTACAGAGTAAGACATGATTTCCAAATTCAGAACTTGTTTGATACAAACAATGACATGTATATGAACTCCCTTTACCTGATCAATTTGGTCTTAAGTAGTGACTTCCCAAAAGTTGTGAACTCAGAAAAGTTATTTTACTCAAGTAAATGTCCACCTTTGCTAGCATGTAGGAGATGATCGCGCTTGATGTTCTAGAGTAGGGGTGGGCAAACTAAGGCCCGCGGGCCAGATGCGGCCCACCTGGTCTGGCCCACTTTGATCTTGCCCTCAGTCTACCGACGCTCTTGAGCGTCAAGCGCGATTGTATCTCGAATATCTCGCGAACCATATATGCTAGCAACTAAACTTATATATGCTAGCAAGTAACTTGGTACCGTTGGAAAGACGAAGATCAGATGAAAATAATGAGTGTTGGCTCATCCATGTGGGTTTATCAGAGCCAACAGCTATCGCGCCTCGAAGTCGGTCATGTTTTTTTGACTTTTGCCTTTTTTACTTCACATTACAAACAGGAAGTAGGATGTGAAAATGACAAAATAGCAACTCTGAAATGATGTAGGACATCATCCTGCACAATACCCACATGGTACCAATATGGTTGGAAAGAGGGGGTTCCGCTGATAAAATATTGCCAATGCAAATAATGAGAAGTGTTTTGTCCATGTGGATTAATGACAAGCCGTAGATATTGCATCTCAAAGTTGGGTATTTTTCACTGACTATATTTTGGTAAACTATAAACATTACAGTCAAACAAGGTTTTACAAAACATTTATTTTCTGTAGGATATGCACCTAACTGTGTAGGGGGCAGGGTTAATTTAATGAAATAACATTTCCATTTTTCATGCATCGCTATAAAATGTGGCCCTTCATTTGGTTTCAAAAATAATTGCCCACCCCTGTTCTAGAGTGTTGGGGGTCTTTGGAGGTCGATCACGTGAATTCGATTGTGGGAAGCCAAAATGGTGATCATGATAAAAATGTTATTAATTGTGCAGCCCTACTGTCTTGAACCAATTTCGGAGGCTATCAAAGATCGCAGCCTTGTTTTTAGTGATTCCAAATTTTAATGCTGATGCCGAGAGGGTATTTTCGGTATTTTTCGATGGTTGGTTTGAACAAAACCTCAACACAAAACAGCTTGTCTCTGGACAGGACATTGTCCTCAATCATGACCCTGAAAATGTCTAGGCTTGAGCCAAACTGTTTCAAATGTGGAAATTCTTCTGCAAGTCTGAGCAGTTATTAATAAGAACAACCAAAAAACTAATAATTATTATTAATGAAACACCCCCATTCCCGCGACCCATCTAACCCCCCCCCTTGAACCCCTGACGGGGGGATGTCACTCTTGCCTGTCTTCAAAACTTGAGAGCCCTGCAGTATACAGTACATTGTTATTTCTAACTCGGAATACATACATTTGAAAAAATAATGTCAAACATATTGGCTAAATAACTTGAGCGTCTGGTAAATGTGATGGCACACTGATTTAAAGAGTTACTTTAAAGAGCAATTAAGTTGACAATGTTATCTAGATGGGCTTAATACCCTGGACGATGGCCTTGGTGCATCACAAAAATACCTCCCTGAATACAAATTAAATGTACCGTTTTGAAATAAATTCCCTGGTTCCTATGTGACACAGGGGAGGATGTGTCTTGTTTGTTTCCTGGAATTACAGGCATGAATGTTAATCACAAAACTTGAAACTTCTGCTTTGGACAAGTAGTTTTTGCTTTTGGACAGACCTTTTTTAAATGGCTTCCACTGAAATGCATGTGAAATGTTAAATGGATAGAACCGAAATGTGTGTTAAATTGATACAACAGATATGCGTGTGAAATGTTAAACATCACAGACAAGTTAAAACCATTGTGGTGACCTGAAGGGGAGTTAAAGCAGCATGTTTTCAAAGCATAACCAAACCTCTTTAGATCAGATTCTCCCTCATTTCAAGCATTTTACAATCAAATGTGTTCCGTTTCGAAAACAAGATGTCCGCTTTGTTTCTTGATAGACAGACAGGCTGACGTACAGACTGATAGGTACTGAGACAGACTAATAAACAGTCAAACACAGCACAGGTCAGCAAAGGTCTGCCCGTCTAGACGCTGTGCATGGAATAGCTCAGTGCTCATTGATTGGTTGGAAGGTGAGCTCAGACAGTCTGACACTACTGTCCCAGTGGGAAACACTCGGCAGAAATGCACAAATGACTCCATTTTATCGGGTGGAACTACTTTCTCCCTCCTTACCTGTACCAGTGAAGGTGTCTACCACTTATGACATGATTATAGTTGGGTGAAGGGCATTTATTTATAAATTGACTCCTCTTTGCTGGTCTGTAAAGCTGGTTTTCTAATGATTAAGGCACATTTTTACCTGTCATTTACCTGTCAACTGTTCTGTTTTTTATTCATTAAGGCAACGGTCACCTGTTCTAGTGCTACCATGTCACTGTTCTAGTGTTACCATGTCACTGTTCTAGTGCTACCACGTCACTGTTCTAGTGCTACCACGTCACTGTTCTAGTGCTACCACGTCACTGTTCTAGTGCTACCACGTCACTGTTCTAGTGCTACCACGTCACTGTTCTAGTGCTACCACGTCACTGTTCAGTAAATTCATATTAGGTGTTTTTTCAGAGAATCGGTGTGAAATCTGGTCCGAATGTTGGGAACTAAGGATCCAGCTTTAGGTATGAGATCTTATTGAAAGGACTGTCTGTCTTTCTAATCAAGTCCAGATTGTTAACTTTGCTTTAAAAAAAAAACCCTGATGTCAATTGATGAAACCGACATAAAGCGTTGTTGGGCGTGTTTAGGTACATTTTTTCACACATTAATAACATGGCCAATAAAGCCTGTTCTGACAGAAAACACCAAGTCAATTCATTAATGAAATGTATTATCATTACGGCTTAAAAATGTGATTTTGCATTGTGACCTGAAGTTGAATTTTGGGAGCACTATGCAAGAACGTTCAGTAGAGAGAGTGTAATGCAACATACTGCATTGAACTTCATAGACGGGTGCATCCAAGTTGGCCAATTACAAGTTGTCGTTCTCTTTGACTCTCTTCTGAAGAGTGGCAACATGGGGGCCTCAAAACAACTCTCAAATGACCTGAGAACAATGCTTGTTTAACATTTCGGTTTAGGGGAAGGCTACAAAAAGCTATTGCAGAGATTTAAACTGTCAGTGTCCACTGTGAAGAACATATTGAGGAAATGGAAGACCACAGGCACAGTTTTTGTTAAGGCCAGAAGTGGCAGGCCAAGTAAAATATCGAAGAGGCAAAGGTGAAAGGTGGTGAGAATGGTAAAAAAAAAAACACAGACCACCTCCAAAGACCTACAACATCATCTTGCTGCAGATGGTGTCACTGTGCATTGTTATGTTAATGTACTTGAAACCAAGAAATAAACATGTAAGCATTAATTATGCTTATTACTTTGCTCATTCTAGAAGTAATGCCTAACATTGTTTTTTTCTATAGCAAATAGGAAAATACAGTGATGTCATTTTATCCAACTTGTTGGTTTCTAATGTGCTGCCAGACCCAGTGGCACGAGTCGTCATAATTTATACATGAACAAATAATACAACTTTAGTTCACATCATGATATCCTTGCCAAACTAACATTAAACAGGATAACATATTTCTTAAAAATCTATAAAATAATTATTACGTTGATAAATATAATGTACATTTTTGTGACCTATGTTTTTTACATTGGTGACAGTCTTAATAAAAAAGAAAAATAGTAATTATTAACTTTACCAAAAAAAATTGAATAGGATCATAGAATAGTCTACATAAATTGTTTAGTTAATCAATGTATTATTCTGGCCTCTTTTTCATTAATATACGTTCTCACTTTTTTGCTCACTATCTTTAACTGCATATTGGGAGTTCTTCAATTTCAGTCCACAGAATAAAGTTGATCCAGTATTAAATCGTATTCAATTGATTTGCTGTTTGTCTCACATTATTATGCTATATTTGCAATAATACTTTCTGAAATGGAACCCTATGGCCCAAAAATATATTATTATCCAGTTTAACTTAAATGTTTCCCTCTTTTGATGATTCAAAAGGGGGAAACATTTTAAGTTAAACTGGATACAGGATATTTTGTCTGCTTTGTGCAATCAGCTCATTCTACAATTTTTATTCTTCTCGTGTTATTTTACTGTTGCTTACCACACCTTTTTTGAACATGAACATGCCTACAGTTAATAAGGAAACACTAAAACAAAAAGGCTTTTAGCCAGCTCACTGTTCTGCAAGGTTATGCGCCACTAGATAAGGGAACGCTAGTCAAGTTCAATTTGAACAAAACATTGTTTTTGAAATTGTGACATTGTTGCTGTTGACAAGAGATGTATTTGTCCTAGCACCCAGCCCTATACAGATGCATGCATGTTTTAGTTGAACTACAGTAGCAAGTGGGCTGGGTGAACTCAATTTAAATGATTATTTCCTTTTTCTTTATCCAAAAATTTACTTTAAAGAGGACTTATTTTATAGTTGAGTGATGAATGTGATGGTCTAATCTCTCAAATGTCTGATATGGATTTCTGTCTGATCTAGCGTTGCTTTATTTCTCGGGCTCCATCCCAACAACTCGTTAGCCCTACCCACTGGCCCTACCATTAGCCCTACTAACTGGCCCTACCATTAGCCCTACTAACTGGCCCTACCATTAGCCCTACCCACTGGCCCTACCATTTACAGTAGTTTAGCATGTGGACGAAAGATGAAGTGGTTTCCCAATTCAACTTATTTGGCGCAGTGCGGTTTCACCACTCTCCATCTGTAATGACTGTTTTTACTACCACCCTAGCTATCGAGGGCTACCCAGTCTGCCAAAAGCAACTCTGAAATCTATGCAATCGCTACCGCGGGTACCTGCATTATGAAAAAACTTAATGGACAAACTAAGACAGCCGCGTCATCAGTCTTCCTTTATTTCTTTTTTGTTAAAGATCAGTACTTTTTGAGGATAAACACAGGTTAAGATTTGCATCTTTAAATTGCAATAAGAAAAAAAGGGTTTGTTATGTTTAAATGAAATAAAAATATAATGCAAAGTTTCTATTGTTGGCTTCTATGATTTGAGTCAAGAGTGGCGTCCCAATTCCTATTTCATCACTTTCCCTCATAGCTTTCGATGGCATCACAAAAACATGGAGGAGGGCTAGAAATGTGACTGTTGTTGTATCTTCTATGAATTCCTGTGAAGTTGTTTCGCTTTGCTGTGTTTTAACAGAAAAACATTTTGCGGTCAAGAGGTTTTCAACATGCTGACCTACAGAAAAACAGAAACAAAGAATTCACCACATTTTGCTTTTTATTTGCCAACTAGCCCCACCCTTTCGTCCTTTACAACAAGTACAGTTCTTTACAGTGTCATTAACCTTGTCCAACAAAGCAGATCCTGGGTCAGAACCAGCCAGGTGTCCATCTGTCATCTAGCTTTGTTCTTTTTGGTTAAATGGTTTGAGTTAGGCCTAACCCCCCCATCTGTCCTCTTCTTCACAAAACCCAAGACCAGTTTTAGGGTTAGGGCAGTTTTAGACCTTGAGAAGTTAAAAACTATGCATAGGATCGTCATAATTTGCTTTTGAATGTTTCACTGGCATGTTCTGAGACTTTCACGCAAGAATGTTGAGAGATTACAAGTGGTGTGCATGCACACACTACCGAAACCTGACCAGCACTTACTGATTTGGAAGGTAAACCAACTCTGTGTGATCTAGCCAGTTTGTTTTACTTGTTAGCATACAGCATGGCCCCTAGTGAACAAGTGGAATACATTTTTGTGATTACATATTTATGAGTGGTCTGCAACTGTCACATTGACAGAGCAGTGGAAAATAATTTTTGTAATCAAACAAGTACTGTACAGTCTGGGGGGGGGGGGATTTGTAGGCAATGATGCGCTTGCTGCTTTGGGAGGTCATGCTTCAGGGTGTCGGATGGGTCAGGGGTTAGGGAGTCAGACTTGTAGTCGGAAGGTTGCTGGTTTGATTCCTGACTGTGTCAGATGTTGTTGTGTCCTTGAGCAAGGCACGGATGTCCCTCTATTCACTGTATGTCTCTCTGGATAAGAGCGTTGGCTAAATGAAACAAATGTCTGACTAGCGAACTCAACATTTTACTCAATAAAATATTCCAACTTAGAGTTGTACCCTGTGAGAGATGGGTGGGCGGTCCAGGAACGGATGGATTTGAACCCTACAGAAGGAGTAGCTTTCCAGGAATAGGGGTGACATTGAACCCTATGGGAGGTAGCTCTCCAGGGTTAGGTCTGTAGCCTTCTGTTACAGTGATCTCCTACTAGTCCATGCTGCTCTGTGCATGGTGACTTTTCAGACTAATCTCTGGTACTTTCAGGGGTTTCTCACCCTCCTTTGATATGATGTAACAGCAGCCTTCAGGCCAGGCAGCAAAGCTGATGAAGCAGATACAGAGATGCTGTGAATCTTCAGTGCTACAGAGCAGGGCAGTTGGTATCCAAGCCAAGATAAAGGCAGCTGAGGGAAGAGGAAACAGTCTTCAGGAAGAGCCAAGCTGCTCTGGGTCCTAGTGTCAGCTGCTTCACCTCAGCTCTGAAAGCCTCATGTCTAATGTCAACATTTGCACAGATATCCGTTGTCTTTTCAGGTGGAATGGACGGCATTTGAACAACCTGATATTTTATTAGAGTACACCGATCAGCCATACCATTATGAAAAGCTGCCTAATATTGTGTAGGTCCACATTTTGCTGCCAAAACAGCAGTTACATATGCAACAATCTATGATGCACTGTGTGTTAAAACTGTAAGGTAAGTTGAAGGTACTTTGTTGTCACATACACGTACATGTAGCAAAATTAATTCTCTGCATTTAACCCATCCCTCAAGGGAGCAGTGGGCAACCATATACAGTGCCCACGGACCAACTCTAGATCTAAGCCAGTGCTTTCATCAGGGGCACTGACCGGATAACCTAACCTGACACCTCTCTTATCAGAACCAATATTCACTTTTTCAGCATTTTAATATAGAGTAGCTCGTCTTTTGGATCGGACAACACGGGCCAGCCTTCGCTCCCCACGTCCATCAATAAGCCTTTATGGGGCTACTGCATGATGTAGTGTGTCATCAGCATTGAAGTGAAATTTAGAGTTAATACATACATCTATCCGGCGTGGTGTCGCGCAAAATTTAGCGTTACGGATATAATTTATGTACATAGTGAACAATAAAGGACCCAAAATTGAACCCTGTGGGACTCCTTTATGAACATTAACAAAATCTGATTTCCGCCCCGTCAGATGTAATAGCCTGTGATCTATCACTAAGATAATTCTGAAACCACGGTGTCAACGCCCAACCCCAGTGAAATCATTTTGTTTTAAACAGCAGAGAATCATCAACTGTATCTAAGGCCTTCGACAGGTCAACAAATAAAGCAGCACAGTTTAAAAGCCTTGACAATATAATTCAAAACCAATATAATGGCTGTGATTGTACTGTGCCCTGGTCTAAAACTGCACTGATACTTGTTTAATATGCAAAAATGTTTGCAAGACAGTCTAGAGGGAGGTCAATAATTATCAAGGTCACCAGTAACCCCACCTTGTGTAGGGGCAACACATCCCCTGATTTATAAAAAACTCCAAAATAATAGGCGTGTCACTGCTAATTTTAGGACTTTTAAATTTTTGGTGTAAGAGCAAAAAGCAGTTCAGCACTAAAACTGCTCCTAAATCTGTGAAAAGTTAGGAGTCCTCTACAGAAATTATCCGAAAATGCGGAGCCTCTTCCTAATAAAGGCAAGAATATATATACAAATATTTATGTTTATTTTTCTATAGCCGAAATACATTGAATGATTGTGGTCCATTGAAGTTTAACATAATTGCCCTATAAACTGTGGCAGTAGTTTGTCGCTTGAATTCTGCAATATTATATTCGCCAGCGCATTTCACAGAAAGACACATTTATTTGAGGGGTGCACACAAGGTTAATTCATCCAACCACATCATTTATTTTGCACTGCACATCCAACATGAAAGCCTTTATTCAGATCATGCACGGGATGGTTACTTTTATCAACTTTACTTTTTTGTGATTCAATTTATAGGTGCCTGATCTGGACACAAGGAGTCGCTGGAGAGCGACATGGCAGGATAAATAATCGGATTTATCTAACCCAAATCCCGGGCAGCGCTATGCCTCCTCCAGGAAGTCCGGGGAAAGTCAGAGAACCCATAGTCAGTTATATATTGACTAGTCAGTATATAATTAATTGTTTCATGTTTATAGTCAGTATATAATTCTCAGTTTATGTTTAATCAGTGACACTATAGCTACATATTCATTAAAATATCTTTATTTCAATATGGCAACATCAAACATCCGAAAGTATTGCTGTGATTAATTCAGGGATACACCCATCCCCTATCGACCAATCATTGCGGGCATAGTACGTAAGCTGGTTAATGGAACATTGCATCATCCTTTAGCAACAGGATCAACCACGAACTTGCTCTTAGCGCAAGAGACAACAGTTCCTTATTAAAAGTTGGTCTCAGCAGCTCTGTGAATATGTTTTAAGCGGAAACTTATATAAATCTATTATTGGTGTGATAAAATCTTTTGTGAATACGGCCCAGATTAATATACTTTCTTTCTCCAACTGTCATGACGCAAAGCTAAAGATATTTTTGGGAGATTTCTAATTATCTAACTATAACAATGAAATATCACATCATATATTTTTGTGATATATTAGCATTATTTCACTATGTATCTTAGAAATGTTTAGGTTTGGGTGGATTACCCATTTAAAAGAGTTGTGGATTGGTGGACACTGCATGACCAGGGGGAGTTGGGCATAACCCTCTTGGAGGGTGTGACAGGCAGGGGTGGCTGCTTCTGGAACATGTGCATCTGTAGTGATGATTATGGAAACACCAGAATTAATTCAGAACAATACAGAAGAATATTGGATATCGATTCACAAGAAAATACTACCAAACTCATTGGGCAGTGCTTCACAATGCAACAGGACTTCAAAAAAATTAGATTGGTCAAGTCAGTCAAATGATTTAAATCTGATTGAGCATTTCGCTTCCTGAACAGGAGACTGTTGTCAGAAAATCCACAAAAAAAGGCAAAACAGCTCAAATGAGTTCGGTCAATACATCACTGCTGTTAAAAAGAACTCCAATCCAACTCTCCATCTGTCCGATGTAGCACACAACACCACCTCAGGACACCACCTCACTAGGGCTGCAGCTATCGATTATTGTAGTATTCGAGTATTCTATCGATCATTCCATCGATTAATCGAGTAATCGGCTAAGAAATACTTAGTTTTATTGAAGGGCAATAATGTACAATACTTTGGTTTAATTTTCTGAAAAAACAACATTTTTATTGCCTAAATTGCTTACAATATCATCTCTCAAAAAAACTAAATATTAAGTGCAACTAAGTGGCATCTTACA